>OU911057.1:5232500-5475000 GCA_918358695.1 Melinaea menophilus ssp. n. AW-2005 | reverse complement strand
ACACCTCTTAACCTAATGTAAAAGCACTCGTCACGTGGCGGTGGTGTAAAACACCGTCCCCACGATGTCACTACACGTATACTAAAATAATACCAAACAAACAACCGGAAAGGCAGAGGAATGATAATTAAATTATTAAAATATAAGTTACCTATAGACAAAGGTACAGTAATGTAAATAAACACAATACGAACGTGTCCGCCCCCCCCCTCTCGCCCCTCACCCCCCGCGGCCGCCGTGAGCCGCCTCTAATGATTGTAATGTTTTGTACTTTCGCTCTGAATAGTGAATATAACGATAAATTGTAGTAGAGTTAGTATTTTATGAGATCATTGCATCGCATGAAACGTCATCTATGCGCTTAATTAGAAAATTGTCAAAATGCAGACAAACGTACGCTAATGTCAATATTTAAAATACAGCATGTAAAAAATATAAAGTTATTCGAAAAGTTCGAGCTGACGGTAAAACTAAATACTATAATATTATACAAATAATTCTACAGTTACTGTCTAAGAAATACCATCGATACTAACATAGTAACGTAAGACTAGCAGAAATGCGATTAAGACTATTAAAAATATAAACTTAAATTATATCTTTGATAAAAAACTCACTCGGTTTACATTGAAAAATATATGTTAACGCGGTAGTCAATTCCAATGGAAATGCAATATGAGGAATCTCACCGAAAAATTGGACCAGTCTGTAATATCGAACTTATTTATAAATCCAGGAACTAAAAAATCAACTTTGGAAAGCACATTCTTTAAGAAGACTTAGATCGAAGGCTACGTAGACCTTTAAATTACGGAAGGGATATCACTCCGTCTCTTGGAAGTAGCTTGGGCCGCCGGGCCCGGCTTGTGTCAGGTGCCGGACTCCTGGTAGGGGCCCGTCACCGTGCAGGGATGCATCGGGAACAGAGTCGTCCACGACATTGTTGTTTGAGTATCCGTTCGTAACATTATTTGACCACTTCTTTTGGCAGCATTTGTCGCTTCCACTAACGCTGCTAGAGAACTGAACCCTCCAGGGATAGCATTCTCATTGTTTTTCCATTTTTCCGATAGGGAAGTTTGTTTTGGATCAGGGCCTGGGGTAGTTGCAGGTGAAACGGTGTTCGAATTTGGACCGGGTGTGCCGGGTGTAGATGGGCTTAAGCCTAACTTTTTGAGCCTCATTTTTTCCTCCCATTCTTCGAGGCCATGCTTTGGACGATTCAAATTTCTATGTTGATAAAAAACAAGAGAAATTCTGGTCGGATTAACTCTGTTTGGACTTTTTACTGATGTTGTGGAATGCATCTCATGTTTGGCACATTCAAATAAGACACTACCATGGCCTAAGGCAATTGCGACTCCACCCATTTGGCTATCTTTAAAGCATTCTAGATTGTCATTCACGCCGGTTACTTCACCTATGGGTTCCGCTTTTGGTGGCTCCGGGGGATACGGAATAGAAAATGCTGGCGGATACAAGCACCAGTTGGGTGATGATTGGCACCAATTAGGATTCGTATTTTGATAGAAGTTAGCTGCAAAGTTAGGGTTGTACTGATATCCATATGAATTGTAACAATGGGAGTTTCTTATTAATTCTTCCCTTTTGTATTTTTCAGCATTATAATATGCTAGGCTATTATAATCATTGTAAGAATTCTCATACGGATTAAAATGTCCGTAAGGATTTGGCGTGAAGGAATAGGCGTTTGTCATTTGGGGATAGTTACCATAACCTTGTGCGGGCACTTGATTGCTGTAAGTAGTTTGATTTATGGGCTGGAAGTTATTTCCTGTGAATTCTGGCACCGGTTTATTGATCGATGCATTTTGTGTGTCTTCATGACTAATTGTGTAATTCATTTGTTGTTGGGACGTTGGCGGTATAGGGTTCATGTTATTTTCTTGAGGACTTCTATTTTCGAATCCTTGATTATGATAGGCCCGTTCCGCTGGAGGATATGGTTTTAGGAATGTAGAATTTTCCATGCCATCAGTCGGATTTACATATTGTGATCGTGACGGGGGTCTTGCTTTGGGAACTCTAAACAATCCATTTTCGTTCTCAGCAATTTGATCTCGAGGTTTTGAAGGGTCCCAACTTTTTGATTCAGGAGATTTCCAGACGCTTCTACGAATATCAGCATTATTACTCGTCTCATTATTGGGAGACTTTAGGTCCTGTGAGGGTGCTGGGGATTCAGGTGTTTGTTGCGTTTTTTGAGATATTTCTGATAACCTAGGAGAGCTAGGCATATCGAATTCGGGAATTTTTGGTGTCATATCTCCCATAATGTTTAACTTCTCAGCTTCTGTATTATTTCTACAAATTGTTTCTGAATTACTTTCACTGCGATTCGAGTCGGGACTAAAATTATTAGCAGCATTTAAATTAGCCGTTGTGGAATCTGGATCTTCCTTCACAACATTGCTAAACATTTCTGAATTATCGAACTCGGGCCACTGTTGGGGAGCTGCATTGATTTGATTTAAATTTTCCGTATTACATTGATCTCTTTTTTGTAAGTTTGGTGTAAAACTTGGTAACTGATTAGTAATTGGATTCTGACAATTATTATCAACAACAGAAGGTACGTGATGTGGATTGTACATCGCGTTTTGATTATGTAAATTATAACTTTGGTCATAAGGATTGTACGGTGAATCTAGAACGGTGCTAGAAATTTGATTACTCTGTAACTGAGCGTCGGTAAAGTTATCAATCATAGTAGCCATATCAAGCAACGCTGGATTACCCAGATTTGGATTCATAAGACCAGAGTTATGCATGTTTGGGTTCACAAACGCTGAGTTATAATGAGGATTATTCGTAAAAGCCGTATTAACTTGTAAATTCATGGCAGGCGTATTAGCTCTAGGAGAGGCACTGCTCTGACTTCTTGGACTCGCATTATTTCTAATGTCATTGGGTTGAGGAGTCTTGGGTGTTGGTGTACTGCATTGTGATTTTTTCTGGTTATTTGGACTTTGTTGTGGCGTGTTTGTTGATGAATTGTTTGTGTCAGAGTTTTCGTTTTCGTCTTTTCTCTTTTTTCCATGACGCCGGCAGGGCTGCAGTGGGACAGATCGAACACGGACCTCCATGGGGTATCTGTAATGGTACAAATCAAATAGTGAAAATAATGAAATATATTTAAGCTTTTAAATACTATAGATAAAATAGTCATCGGCGTGGACAAATATAATAAACAATTATAAACATATATTTATCAATTAAGGTTGAGTAAAATTACAATATACATTAAAAAATAAATAGTTGAAGAAAGTTGTACATCACCACTCACTTGTCCAACACTTCCAAAGCGCCGTTTGAAATTTTCTCTTCCTGGCCTTCCTTCGATCCAAATTCATCTGTTGTATCCAAAACATATAGTGGAAGTACATGTAGCTGTTCGTCATTGGGTTTAGTTAATGCTCTATGCTTAGCAAGCGTAACAACCGCTGTGCAACCGTTGTTCATATTATGGAGATCTCTGTGCGCATGCGCACAAAAATCTATACAGGCTGTTACTCCTGTAATACAAAGATATATATGTTATGTTAGAAGTTACTATTATTGCTGTTTTTTCGTTATTACAAAATGTATTATTTTTTTATCTTACCTGAAAATGGTCTCCCGGGTTTAAAACCGAGCCGACAATCAGATGCTTCTTTCTCAAACTGACACTGATTTTCAAATGACTTGGGTGCAAGATTCATATACAAGGGACTAAGTAAAGTTGCCAGTACGTGCATGCGCTCTTCAATTTCACTCTCCTCTGTTTTGACCGAAAGTCGAAACTTACGGACGGTTTTTGAACGGGCGTATTTGCATCCATTGTAATACATGGACCAGGAGCAGCCGAAACTGTAGGAGGCACCGCACGTCTCCGGGTCGAGACCTGGAAATAGATACCGAAATATATGAGAATCACATGGCTAATGTGTATTGTGTAACGGTAGCAATTTTTTTTTATGTAAAAGGAGGGCAAGCGAGCTGACGGATCACAGATGATTTGTTATCATCCCAGCCCATGAATAACATCCGAGGATTCACAAGAGTGTTGCCGGCCTAGGAGGTGGGAGTAAACGCTTTTTTTGAAGGTATCTATGTCGTACTGATCTGGAAATACCGCCGAAGGGTGTTCGTTCTACATTCGAGTGGTACGTGGAAAAAATATATACTAGTAAATAATAGTTCATAAAGTCTTTTCCAGACACAATACTTACCTTGGCATGCACAAGTTCTGTTTTCATTTGTCGCACACCGACGGGTCGTTGGTAAGCCATATCTGTTGAGTTTGTGCGACAATAGTGTGTAGTCTAAATCGGCTTCTGACTGCGGTATGCCCTCCCACGCCACCAAGCAGACTACTATCCAGGAAGTGGCGCACTTATGAGCGTTGCGGAACTTGACAACAGCTAACACTTTTTCAGTGTAGTTAGAACGCCTTATTATCTGAAAATGGGCACAACATATATATTGCAAGTTCAAATAGTTTGTTATTTTTGTTATTGGACTATAATATAATACACATACGGTAAAAAGTATTTGGCGATCCATACACTCACCCACTTAGCCATGGGACAACCCTGAGCAGTTTTTCCCTCTTTTCCCGTGTAGCAAACTTTTTCAATTCGTAATTCTTTACCCGAAAGCCCCGTTCTTCCTTCAAGATCTTTTCTTAATTCAAACAACGTGGAAGCGGCTCCTGAAATTAACAATTTATATTCGTATTTTTGTATGTTTTGGATTTTTTTTGTTATATATTCTAAACGAAAAAGGAATAACATAAGAACTTTATATTAATATAAATCCAAGAGAGTAAATAGTACATTTACCTAAATGAGTGTAATAACTGCCAGGCTCTGGTGGATTTTTGTCTGCTGGAAAACAGTTGCAGTCTGGCACTTCAGTTCTTGAATTATTTTTTAACCTTTCTAAGTTTTCAAGATATTCCTTTGAGTAATTAAATTGATTTTCTTTTGATGTTTTTGTAAAAGTGTCCAAAATGGGTGTACCGGGTTTAGATGTTTTGGAATTATCTGTACTATCCGGGTCTTCTTCTAGAATTTCATCTTTTGTTTGGAGGCCTGGACAAGCTCCATCCCTTAGATGTTCTGCAGGTGGTTTTTTTGTTGAGCCTTGTCTACAACAAGCATACCCGATTTCATTCCTAAACGTACTGGGTCCTCCCTCTCCAGCAAACATATACGGTTCATTTCTAGGAGGCCCGTAGAGTAAATTTTTATATATTTTATGTCCAGGCGGTGAATGCTCTGATTTGATCTGTTCAATATAATATGGAGGTTTCAAATCGACTGCTAGATTTTTTCCACAGTTAGCCCGGAAGTCCATATCTCGATTTAATTTTGATTCAAAGCTTTTATTATACTTTTGAAAAGCTAAATTTTCCTGCATTCTAGGAATTTGAGCGTAGTCATCCCTTGTATTAACCTTCCGTTCATAAGTCATATTTTGATAATTCTGATAGGTAGGTTGCTTATGAATGAAATTTTCATTTTTTATTGTAGATATTGGTGGCAAGATCATGTTTTGTTGTCTGTTAGGAAATTCCGCATACGGCGGATATTTTGGAGTTTCGTTTTGTTTTGTGCATGAATTTTGGTTTATCAATTTTTGTGATTCTGTTTTAATAGGTTCTTTAACATATTGATAATTATCAGGTATTTCTAATTTAGGAATTAAAGGAGCTGACGGATGCCTATATTTTGCATCATTCATCTCTCTATCATAAGCTCTTTTTTGTGCATTTGTTTTTTGTGCCGCAACACAGTTTTGTTGGTTGATATCAGATACTGGTCCAATAAGCATCTTAGAATGAAAATCTTTATTATCTTGATGATTATAATTTAAGCTGTCACTACCGTACATTTCTGCACATTTTTGGGCATCATAAGGCGTATTAGCATATGGACTATATTGCCCTCTCACATTAGTGTACGCCGGTAAACTTTGAGGAGTTTTAGATACGTTCTTAGACAAATTGTGTTTATAACCTTTCGGGACTTGCGTCCCCCCCTCCCATACGTGGTGGCCACCACCTCCGATTTCACCCAAACCATAGGCGTGAGTGTTTTGTGAATAATTACCAGCGACAGGATATACCTGTTCGCCTATATGGTAATTATCTCGGAGATGGTGGCTATACGATAAAAAATGACCGGTGGTATTTCTGTCGTCACTAACCCCGGTTTTTCTATCATCTATTACGCGCGGAGGTCCCTCTCCCGGGTCACCTTTGTCTGGCGGTGTGTTGGTACCATCTCGTATGTGGCTTTGTTTGTTTAAGATCATTGTTTTGAGACGAGAATTTAAGTTGACTCTGTCGGATTGCGAGAACATCTGCTGTTCAGATTCGTCTTGCCGGTGCTGTTGCATTTGTTGATTTTGATGATTTTGAATTTGCATCTGCTGTTGCTGGCTTTGCATTTGTTGCTGTTGGTTTTGCATATGATTCATTTGCTGTTGATTTTGAAGTTGTTGTTGATTCTGCATTTGTTGTTGATTTTGCATTTGTTGCTGATTTTGAAGTTGTTGTTGATTTTGTATCTGTTGCTGATTTTGAAGTTGTTGTTGGTTTTGAAGCTGTTGTTGCTGTTGATTTTGTAACTGCTGTTGGTTCTGAAGCTGTTGGTTTTGAAGTCTTTGGTTATGTTGCCACTGACGTTGCTGCCATTCATTTTGGTTTTGCGTTTGTCCATTATCCGTATATTGCCCGCTCGTATAGCTGCCCGGATACCCATTACAATCTAGTGAAGCTCGCGGACCGTTGCTCCCCTGCAGGTATCCAGGCTCGGCGTTTCCCGAATGCTGTCCATTCGAGGCATTTTGTTCTTGTCTTTCCCCGTCATTACTCGCCTCTCCTGTGCTATTTTCTCCGTTGTTATAATCATCAGTATGTTCCGATGTATATTCGTTGCGATCATAATTTTGTTGACTAACTGTATACACTGATGCAGATGAAGTTGGCACTGAACTTTGATACGATGCCGCTGAAGCAGGCCTGGAATCGTTTCCTGTAGTAACGCAGGTGGTGGGGGCCTGTTGTGCGTATTGTTGCTGGTACTCCGTTGTGTAGTGTGGAGCTCTCGGCGATGGAACCGGAGTGTAAGCTCCACGATTAGATGGTGGGCGTTGTGCTGGAACCGCTTGAACTCCAGCTTGATAGTATGTATTGTTTGTAACATCGAAAGTAGTCGCAACATTTTGGACGGTGTATGTTGTATTAGCTTGATAATGAGGAGACGTAGCGTAAGGGGTATGATTGCCTTGATAGTCTAAAGTCGTCTGGCCAGTCTGAGTCGGCAGTTGTTGAATGAATTGATTTTGCCACCCTGTAAAGATAAATTAATGTTTTATAGATGGAAAAGTAAGTATTGTATTTATATATCAAAATTAAAAACTCTTACATCAAGGAGATGTAAGATATAATATATTTTTTTAATGAATAGTTAATAACCTTGCGATGGATCTGTTTGCCAGGTTGTGGGGAATCTGTTAGGGTCTCCCGCGTAGAACGGCATTGGAGCCTGGAATAAAAGTAAGCACTGTTATATATTAAAAATCTTGATAATCTAGATGTAGCATATATAGATAGTTTTGTACTTGTGGCTTTTCATATGATGAGTAAGTTATAATTCTAAATAACTGAAGTTTATGATTCTCCAATAATAGTTATGTAACATAAGGTAAGTCGGTCAGGGTCACGGCAGGACCTCGGACATTGTTTACCTAATTAGTTGATCGAGCCGCCTCTACATAATCACGCGTCGAGGTCGACGCACCTCGTGACCATGGTTCATACATTGACGAAATTTTACATCGCGGACATTATTTATTATTATTGTTTACTTCCTAAATGTTTCGTTATAGAAAAAACTGACCTAGTAGTTTATATTTGTACTTCTCAGTCTCTATGAATGTAAATAATTTGATCTCATTTTATATGAGGTGCCTCGGCACATATCAAATATTATTTTTATATAAAATGGCCGTCATTTGCATACTATATTAATCTTTTAAATTTAAATTTAATAGAATATATTTCTATTTTAATGATATATTATATTTTTTAAGATATTAATGTCAAGCGTGAATCTTTTACGTTTGATTTAAATAATCATTGTTATTAATTTTATTTAAATATATTATAACTTGAGTAAATATATTAAAAGAATTATATAAAATTTCTTAATATATTTATATTACTTCGTTGACTTTTAGTCAGATTTTTTTCTCACAAAGAAAAGAAACTTAACAGTTGTTTACATAAGCTGAGTTTAATTTTCTTTCAAAAAATGATATTCTCATTCCGAGGTTTAGTTTCGGACTACATTATTTAATGCTTCTGATTTTAATCTTAAAAATACACTTTTATATAAATTTTATTTAAAATTAAATTGTTTAATTATGTTACAACGTTATTTGATATAAATGAACAGTTTAACTGTTAAACAACATTTTAAATTATTACAACAGGGTTAGAAAGACGAGATTTCATTACGTAACGCTCTCCCGCTACGAACTTAATTGTATAAATTGTTTGAGTCCTGTTTTTTATTATTTATATTAAATAAGTGTTGGATTTTTTATCAAATATAAAACATTACACTACAAAACTGGTTTTCAAATACCAAAGGATATTTTAAACAAAATAAATTTTACCGTAAAATGTATAATATGATGTGTATAAGACTAGACCTCAAGTTCAAATTTTATGGTCAAAAGACGTTTTATGGTAAAAATTTAAATTAAATCCACAAAGCATCAAACAAACTTGATTTTAATTATGAAAACCGGCTTTAACAATGTTTTATTTTGTACGAGACCATAATAGGGTAAAGATAAACAAATTAAGCGAGTTCTTTGACGGGATCTCGCATATTTTATTTACGAGGGATTTACGCGGTGTTTTTGGAATAAGTACGCCAAAGTTATATTATATTATTTAACATACATATTATATATCAATTATCGTGTTAACAGCCTGTGTTAAATTCATATTGTTTTATTTGAAGTTGTTTTATCAATTGTTGACTGTTGACATAATTATTATTAAATTTAATTTTCTATGTGTTCTTCTAAAATGTACTTTACATATCTTATACATAAAATTATATAATAATTATTATAATACATTAAATGCAAGCCAAAGCTAATGAAAAGCAAAACGTGAACTATTAATTTACAAAAACAGCATACTGAAATCTTATAACTACCATAATATTTTTTAATGTATTATTTATCCACTATTTGACCTCACTTTAGTATATAAAAATATAATTATTTTTAAATTTCAAAGACAGGAAGAGATAAAAGCATATTGTGGGAGAGATCAAACGATATACAACTATAAAAGTGAGAATCAAGGACAGTTATTCTTAGATCTGGAGTAACTTACCATGGGTTGGCTGGGATGGTCCTGCTTCATGGCGGGCGTGGTGGCGGGCGCAGGGCTGGGGGCTGCGGGCGCGGGGCCGGGGGACAAGGACGAGGGCACGCCGGGGCTGAGCCCTACAGCTGGGACGACTCCGCCGAGCGGCTTGCGACCACGGTAACTCTGCAATCAATTGACGATTAAGACGCTATGAACACCTTAGAACACTCTGTGCGAGCTGTATTAGTAAAGCTAGGACTTATACACAAACGCATTATATAGTATGGATATTGAGTTACGATTTAAGTAAGTGCTACCAGTGCTAGGTCAACTAGCTAACTAACTAGCATATCGCATAGTCAGCTGTTAGCGTGCTTGTGGTGGACATCTTTTGGACTGTTTTTGGGTTAAAATAGTGCACTTAATATTGGATAGTGAAATAGTGCTGTACAATTGTAAAAAGCTTCATTGCATATGTTTATTCGTTTATTGTTTATCTTCATAAATTTAAATGTAGGTGACACTCCTCTGTTCAGCGTGGACGCGGTTAGTTGTGATAATTTATATTTTGACATGAAACAGTGTTATATAAAAGTGATTAAAGCAAAATGAACCTTTTAATCAAATTAAGCGTTGAGGTTATACAAAGTCATCAAGATGTCTCAATATTGGTAACAAGATGGTACACTATGAAATATGTATAATACTTCATAGTGTACCAATATTAAACAGCAAAAAAAAATATTAATTTAACATGTTGGTAGAAGTTAATAGAATATAATCAACGATTAACAACTTTCTTATATAATTGCATTTCCGTCAGTTCCAACCAACCAATCACTGGATCATACACGATGGCTTCGTAATTTCAAATTGAAATAGAAAATTGGTTATTACTTGCTGTTGGTTATTATTTTCTATTACAAAAGATAATAACGCTTATTTACTGTCATTAATGTTATTTCAATGTTAACTAAAATATATTGAACATTAAAATCCTTTTATGCTTAGAATATTTAAAATTATGGGTTATTTTATAATATAAAATTATTTATATTTAAAATAACTTGAGTAATAAATAACTAAAGTAAATAACTTTCTTGCAATATTATAATTATTATATATATTTTATACGAAATGAATTACGAGAATTAAATTTGACAAAAAACGATAAATCAAAATGGCGGCACAATGAAATGTCATTATGATAATTTTGTATTGTTCATAACACTGCAATTGAAGTGTTTTTTTAATATGAAATTATTGAGACGGTGAGATTGATTTTAATATTAGGTTTACATACTGTAATTACATCTCAAAACTAAAATTTACCTGGTATTGAGAAATATAAAAAATGACTGGATTCATTCGGCTTCTGAGCAGCTGTCAGTACAATTATACGCTACACTGATTATTATTAAATGCTTATATTATTTCATAGATCTTGTTACGTTTAATAATATTAAAATATTTTGCTATTGTTATTAAATATTGTTATAAAAAAACATTCTTTTATCCCAAAACTGAATCCATTTTTTGTTTGGATATTTCTTATAGTGACTGGATGCGGCCAGATTTATTGTGAAGAACAGGAACGAGCAGTAGAAAATAAATTATATTTCGAATGTACTGGAAGGAACACAAACAATAAGTCAAAATTTAGGCTTTTAGTACAAAAGCCGTCTATTACGAACAAACAAAGGCTCATTGTTGAACCACAACTTACACTTAACTTGCTATACAAGTTTGGTTGGCTTATTATAATTACTTAGACCTTATGATAAATAGTGTATTCATATATTATCATTATATAAAAATATATTTTAATATTTCGTTAATATCGTGAAGGTTAGATGTTTTGGCAGTGGATCAAATTTATGATTTCTTGCATTACAAATTTAATTTTGAAGGATTGTTTGCTTTAAAATATTACACGCGCTTCATATTAACTTGATTTATTGTTTCGTTATTCATTAAATTTATTTAAAATTTTATTTTATTTCATTAAATAATATCTACCATTTTATTTATATAATCAATTAAAGTGTAAACCCATGACCTCATTAGATACCAGAAGCGATGGTTTCCGCAAAATACAAATTAATCACAGCCTTCATGAAATAGGACGCGATAAAATTAACTCCAAGGAAAAGGTGCTTAATACTTGACACACTCAAACAATTTAGATGATATCAGTAAGATAACGAATGGGTTCGGTTTGGCTGATTACATCAAAACAAAGAAAGTTTGAAACATTAATTACAATGTGGTTTAAATCACTAACTAAAAATGTTAATCTAGGTCCGTGATCTTCGATAAAACAGAACAGTAAAAAAGGGAAAACGGCAAATATATGTAAATATGGCGGAGGAGAAAAGCCATATTTTAGGCAAAGTGCTCCGCGGGCAATAAACGGAACTCATTACAAAAATATTATTCGGCGAATGTTTTAAATGAAACATCGTTTTTTTTTAACAAAATCCTTCGTTTCTACAATTATTTTAAACATTTCTGGACTGCTTTTGAAAAAAAAAATGTCTTCGTCTGTTCAATTGTTTTAAAAAATTTTGGAACCGCTTTTAAAAAAAAAATGTGACAGATTTATAGAATATCCAAATTGTATTCAAACTCCGAATAATAGAGAATTATTTATCTTAGCTAAATAACTTTAAAACAATATTACAATTAGAAGACGCTGTTTTATTTAACACCCCAGTGTTCTAATTAGTTCTATTTAACAAGTTTTGTAGATTATGCAATTCTAAACCGTTATTTTCTTTCAAACTTCCCAATTTTCCTCATATTGTCCCGGTACAAAGATATATGTATAGCTGACATTCCAAATGCGTTAATTAAAAAAAAAATATCGCGAATATTATTTAATTATTTAATAAGGTATTACTAATCCAAGGATAAACCTTCAGGTCGTGTTTGTAAATAACAAGATTTATTTTCTCAATAATAAATATTATAGAATGTTATGTTTTCATGGCGTTCTGTTGGAACTTTATTGTTTTAACGTAATCGTTGTATTTCATTTGTGACATTTACACATTTGTTTATTTTGTTTGAAACAAGAAATACAAGGGAATTTATATTCATATTTAGGTTAGAAATTGTATTAAAAATATTATTATTATTTTATAATAATATATAAAAACGAAGCCATTTGTTATATTTAAAAATGGAACGCATTCGATATTTGAAACGCTAAGTGTTCTTCATATGAACTTTCTAATGAAGTCATATATATAATTATTATTTTAAACAAATAAGTCTAAAATAGAGTAATTTTGTAATTTAAAAATCGAACGTCTAATGGAAAATAATTTAAAAATGATTTGTTATTCTCAGAAACCATGAAAGTGACTTATCACCAATAACTATGATAAAGCGATGTAGGTTACATCGTGTGCCTGCCGGTTGATGGTAGCGTTTTACAAATTATATCCTTATGTTTAATGTGATAAGGTGTAGAATTGTAAAGCTGATGATATGAGGTACGTGACTGGGAGTACGGCTAGAACACGTGTTTAACCACGTTGGCCGATATTTATTCCTGTCTAAGGCGGGAGTGCTCGTACTACACGCTACATACATTATGTTAATTGTACACGACAACATAATTTCAATGTCAATAACAATAGAGGCGATTTTCCGTTGCATATTATATTATAACTTGATCTCTGTACTTCGAATTTTAAACGCGAATCATGTCTGATACACATTAATTTTCAGAAACGTTTTTTTTATTACGTGAAAAATATGGGGCTAATATATTAAAGACGATCTATACGTGAATATCGTAAATATTATTTTATATTTGTAAAATTAATTTACAAAAATATTTTACTTTATAATATAAGTATAAATATTTTTGATATAATATTTAGACGTAAGAACAAAAAATGTTTTACAAATGGTGCCTTAAACGTCTATTGTTATGGAAAACAGTTCACAAGTCGCGCTATCTCTGTTTGTTATAACGTGAAAGAAAAGGACAGCAACAAATATATTCCGTATTCAAACTATCAGTGTGTATTGAGGTTGGGAAGTAACAGAAAAGACGCCACGCTTAGATGAATTAATCTGCATAATAAAAGAAGATAGATTACTATCAATATTTTACATGACAAATGATAGACATTTTAAATTTAATTCAACTATTTTTTCCCACCGTAGCTGACATAAATAATGTACACTTTCTAAATATAAGAAATGTCAGCCATGTTGGTTGTGACTCGTGTTTGAAATTAAATTATTATTATTTCATTGTATTGTATTTTGATGTCATTTTTTAAATTAAGAGCACTATATCGTTTTTTATTATCAAACAAATTTGATGTATTATTTTAAGGTTATTAACTAAAAAGGTTTTATATAATAAAAACTTTTTGGTAAATTGTTAGATACGGTTTGGGAACTTTTAAAAAATTATTATTTAATATAAAACGAAGGTTATCTGTATTGTTGTCTGATTGACTTTTTAACCTTCCTAGTTGAGTCTATTATAATCTGAATTGATTTCTTCCGCCGACGCACACGGGAACGAGACATTGTATTTACATTTTTTAATACTAAAATTATCACAAATCCAAGATGGCGTCGCAACAGATAATTATAATTTTATCTTGTTTGGTTATCCAAAATGTTATTTAAACTAATTTGTTATGTTATCACTTATGACAATACTATCTAATGTTTATTGAATAATATTTGATAACAGCGTGTTAATTCGCTGGTTATTTCTAAAACATCCGGAGTTAAAATCCAAACATTATATTGTGGAGGATTGTGTCACCGGTGGATGGTGTTACAGATGTCTTAACAGATATCACTTTATAAGGTTTGATTGTATGTTTGTATTAGGTTATATCATAGCTACTAAATTGACTAAATTGTTTCATTTGGAGAAAACTTATCATTTATCCCGATAATTTCACGGGATCGGGACCTACGGGATTGTAATCGCTGTATCTTAGAAAAAGCTATACAGAGTGTATATTGTTCCTTTAAATAAAATGGTTTATCATAAAGACCAATAAAAACGTTCTTAAACACGCTCCTTTAAGCGAACGCAGACAGAGTCGCGGTCGATAGCTAGTGCTACAACATATTAGTTCGTAAAATATATATTTAAGTACGCTATATGTGTAATTATAATTAATTTTATATAATACAAAATAAATTATATTTTTTATAATATCAGTCACAAAATCAGAATTAAATGGACGAACTCTAAAGGTCAAACAAATGCCAGATCCGAATTGTAATTGGATACAATCTAACATCTGTTTTAGTTAAATGTTATCATTATTATTTATAGGCTTTTAATTTAAACTTTTAATGTATTTTATTATTTATAAAATTTGTAATAGCAGGTATATATTTGGTCCTCAGGCGACAAGTATTGAAATGTCTGGGAACACAGCTTTCTAATATATATAGCTTTAATAAAACATTTGTATGTCAATACGTATAATAACAAATAAAAAAAAACTATATAATAATAAATAGGATAAATTTGACTCAATTTACTATATTTTTCCAGAGCGCGAGTCCGGGAAGTAACGAAGATTCTTAAAGAGAAGGACGGAGCACGTGACGTCATCGACTCGCGCGCAACGCAAGAATGGCAACCTCGCTCGAATGTTTTGTAAATAGAACGATTGTTGTGTGAGAGAGATTCACGTATGTGATAGAGAGAGATAGATGATGTGTCATACACTTGAAAATTGTATCTTATGTGTTGGAGTTATGGCGCTCCGTTGTAACTCCGTTCCATATTCTGTGTTCCTTGGCAACGTTTTATTGTTGAAATATATATATTTTTTATCAGTAACACTCATTCGTTATTACTAAACTTAAATTAATTATTACATTAACTCATGCGTGAATAATGTTTCATCGAAATTAATTAAAGATTTAATTAACATTTACATAAAAATTTGTAGTGAGTTTTTTTTATCAAAATTTTGTTCTGCTGAATTAATTTACCCATAATTTGAGAAATGTATTAAATAATATTAATTCTTAATTAAAAGATTGAATTAAATTATTTAATAACATAATAATGTTTTATATAAAATTATATTATGATATGTAATAAGTAAAAACAATTTAATCAAAACATTCCATCTCATATACGTATAATGTTGAAAATGATAAATAAATAAGTGGCGGTGGGGGGTGTTTCGGGCGGGGTCGTTGACCCATCGACCGTCCACCCCTCCCCCTCGTATCGAACCTTCGCGGATGTTATGTCTTAGTCATTTTATAGATGTAGGCTCTAACTTGAATAACAATTATTATAACATATTTGTAATAAAATTCCTATATTAATTAATATTACTATATAAAGTATAAAATGCCAGCTTTTTGTATGTAAAATGCAAAACGAAAAATGTGCGAAGCATACAAATAAATGTGAGTATCTACAATATTTACCTTGATGTCTTGTAAGACCTGCAACCAATACAATATATTAGTATATATATACATTAACATATATATAATGTTATATTTATATAACATACACTATAACAATAACGACCGGGTGAATGTCGACATGAGAGTATTTTATTTAAAACGGGAAATTTATTTTATTATATATATTAAAGTATATTTAATGTTAAACATTCGTCAATCGTAATAAATAGATCAAAGCTCCCCCGCGGCTAAAATTCTCAAGTAGCGGTAGGTCAGTGTTTACGGACAGATCGACAATACAAATATATATATATATATATGGATTGAAACATATTGCTATTTAGATTGGAACATATCGAGAAAAGTTCCCGGATATATTCCTTATCCGGGTGACATCTACACTTATAAACAGGTTATAACAGTGCAGATAAGTGTCATTAACATTGTTTATAACCGGGTATAGTCGTATGTATGTTAAATATTCATCTAATTCCTATTTTTAATACATTTTACTAACATGTTTGTTTTCTAACACAATATAATCGAAATCGCTGTCCGTTAATACGAATCAAAATAAAATTCTTCCATACAATTAAAAGGTTAGAAAACAAAAATAAAAGTATTCGGTCGACTCCATTGTAATCTATATCCGTATCCGCATTTCAATAGGCGGTCCCGAGCTGATCCCGCAAAATGGTAAGCGTCCCGGGATCGTCACGCACAAGTTCAAGGCCGGGATTCACACCATTCCCGAGGGCACATCACCAACTGAATGGAACCATTTCGGTTTGTTGGTAAACAAACTTTACATTTTATTACGAGTTCATTGACCTCACCTGACTTGGATTAACATCTTGGCTTATTTGGGACGTGTAAAAGTTGATGTAGTTTTGTATTACTAAGGATAATAAGGGAATCATCAAATAGAGTTACAAAGAGATTTGTTATAGAAGTTATGTAGTACTATATAAACAACATTAAAAAAATATCAACCTTACATAGCTACTTATTCTTATAAAAACGATTTTTGATAATAAAATTAAACACATTTTGATAAAACATTGTTTCTATTTAAATAGTATAGTTGTGTCACAGAATAAGTCTGAATTTGTCGATAATTGATAATATATATTATATAAAGAATATAAGCTTACAAAAATCATTATTTGAGGTAAATAATATTATACAATTATTTAAAAATATAAATATAATAAAAATATTTTTCATAATATTATATAATATATTTTGAGGACAGTTTTAAGGAATTTTGTAAAACGTGTTATAAATGGTTTTTAATGTTATATATTGAAATATAACATACATACATACATACATGTTATGGTGTTCTCATAGATGTTCCAACCTACCGCAATTTAGCTTACGTGTTATCATGATACTGATAAGATCATATCAAAACATGTGTTAGATATTTACTTATAAAATATAATTTGTCATGGAGTTAGAAAATTTTCATTGCGTCCATATTAACACTAAACCTACCAAGTACCGGTCAAATTGACCGTTCTTAAACTTTTGCAAAACTTACACATTTTTAAACGTTATAATATCGTTATCAAACTACATGACAATTCTGAGAATATGCTTATAATATTTTCTACACTCTTTACTTTTAGTTATTTCCATTATTACCTGCGTTATATAATAAAATAACTTTTAATTACCGGTCAATTTGACCGCGTGCGGTAGGAACAGGTATACAAGAATTGTCGGTAGGTTTAGTGTTAAGATAATATATATATATATTTATATATATGTGTACATTTTTCCAATTATATTCAATGGCCGTCTGTCTGTTGAGAAAATAAATATATCTCATAAACAAATATACTATGAATAGGTTTGTCGAAGCCTTAAAACCTTACAACATAATAGACGGTGTAGTAGTATTTTTTGCTACCACTTTTTATATCAACAACCAAAATTTGGACAAGTTCAAACCATACCACCATGTTACTTCAATGCGGGTAGATTCTTTTCTTTATCAAACGATGTTACGATCCACAACCGGGAATCGAACCTGGGATCTCAGACCAACTCATACAGCCATTCTGTATATATAATTTGATCTTAGCATATTATGACAGTAGTCTTTATATTATAGTTATAGTGCATTGCAATTTGTATCTTATTTTGTATGAATAAAGTATATATTGTAATAACTATATCATTTTAACTTTCTTCTAAATATTATTAACTATACAATCATTATTTCTTTGTTTCGCTGTGATGCTAATATATTATAATGGAGATCTCGTCCGTGAAAGTTTTCAAAGACCCACTTAATATAAGATATTAATATATAAACAAAATTTAATTATTTGTTTGTAATTCACTATGTATAAAAGTTTATTAGTTTGTTCCGATTAATCTCTGAAACGACTGGATTTTAAACTTTCAGTTAGCTTGAGCTATTCTGCTTTTATTTTAAAAATCATTGAGCGAAGTCGTGGGTCGAGCTAGTATATTATAATAAATGTCTACATACTAGAAGATACGAGTTAATTGCGAATAATACGAGTCATAAAGTCAATTAGGGCTCCGCTGATATGGTGTGAATTAAAATTTACGTTCACGTAAAGACGTACAAAGGAATAATATATACTGTGCATTAATAATTTTATATTACATGCTAATTTATGTAACCTTAATATAAAAATTTTACCTAAATAACAAATTTTTATAACTCCAAGAACTCTAAGTTACAAAACATACATTTGTCAAAATACGATATTTTAATCAAATAATAATCAAAATATTTACCTTGAATTAATGAATTTTATTAAGTTTAAGTTCCGACTTATATTTGACAGACAACTGAACAAACTATTTATATAGAGACACAATGTTTTATCAAAATGTGTTTAGTTTATTACAAGTATAAATAGTTTAATAACAGAGTAAGATTATTATATTTATAGACGAGTAAAACCAGTTAATCATATATGTATTATTGTATATATATTGAATACATATTGGGTTTATTTTTATATATATTATATAATCTTTTTGAATGTCTAGACGTTGAGTGCAGACAATAATGCTCTTAGCGCAGTCTCCAAAGTTGTTAAGTCAGCTCAGAGATGTATTTGTATTTTTAAGTAAAATAAACTTTAATAAAACAAAAAAACATAATAAACAGTCCAATGTGGTTAAAAGTGAAAATATATAACAAATATTCCAATTATGTCGTCTGGTTGGCCGATATTGATTTTAACTTTTTCCTTCGTCTCGATTAACTCAATGTCAATATATATATATATATATCAATAGCCATCTGTCTGTATATTGGTAAGAGCTATTTATGCTAACGATTTTCGAGAATAATGGATCGATTTTTAATATAAATTAATAGTTTGTCAGACAAAGTCGCGATTAAAGACTATATATATATAATTTACTTGTCGTGGACGGTGTAGTGCGTGTGTGCGTGTGGGCCACGTGTTTTTATTTACACTATCAACGTATATCCACTATCGTCCTCAATGAATCGAGGGCACAGACTGACCTATATTTTTATTTACCATGTATTGTTGTCGCAAAAATAGATGCATACATTTAGCATTGGCCAACATTGACCAATTTTGGCCAATAATGACTAATGCTTGTGTTACAAGATATGACTATTTAAGTATATTTTTGTTAAAATAGTATTTATAAAATGACCATAGAGTCGTAAACGAAGATACTTTATCAGTTGGTACCCAATCTTTATTTACTGAGTTATTTAAATATAGATAAGGGCTGTATCATAAATAACCGACTTGTCGATAACGGAGAAGTTAAATATCTTATCATTATGAAGAGATTATTAATTTGTATGCTGACATTATTTATTATTGTTTTATTTATATATATATGAATGTGTTTATTAAAAAGCTAATTCAAATCCAGTTATTAAATGTATATACCAGTTATAAATGTAATGTGTTTAATAAATTTACATATGAATATATAATTTCAATGTTAGATGTAAAAAAACTAAAAATGTAACTAAATATTCTGTCTGTGACTCTACGATGATATCCGATATATATATATTATATACGAATTTCTATGTAATAACTTTTCAAAACTTATATGATAATTAATAATCTATTAAATTTTTCATGCTCTATCATTAAAAAAATCTAGTAATTTTTATTTATAATTAAATTTACAATTTATATAAAGCTCATGTTAGGTTAATATTTGTTTATTAAAGGGCCAAGGGAGTATTAATGATACAAGGTAATAAAATATGTTTTAGATGGACTACGGTCAAGTACGAGCTATCCATCAGAGATCGGTCTCGCACGGCAACGCTCTACATCGAGTCGCGTGCGGGTAACGACCTCTTAATAACCGAGTTATAATAACAAAAAAGTTTTTATATAATTAAGTTAAATTAAAAAAAAAACAAAAAAGTTTTTATATAAAACACACCTCAATAATCCGCTAGCACTGGCCGAATGCACTAGACACAACACGCGCGTTCGAAAATTAAAAATTCGCGGGAATTGTGGATCGGTGTTACATAAGCGCGCGGTGAGCCGGCCGCGTCGCACGTGACTGGTGCCGGTGTGACGGACGGAACGCGCCCCGCCCCGCCCGCGCGCGTATAAACAAATTACGATTTTGAGATACGAGACAGCTTTTAATAGCATAACGCTGTGTTTTGTTTTACAGAGACACCGAAAACGTAATGAGCTTCGGAAAAACTACTAAATGTGACTTAATACTTTATTTAGTTTTATCTTTAAGCATCTATATATATACATATGCATATATGTACACGATTTGTCCGTATAAAATTTATTTCCAATGATAATTGGCGACATGATTTATTTATAAGGAACGAATCATTTGTTCATAAATCATTTATAATAGGCCATTGTTATGATCAACTTAAAAGGTATTGAGAATAAACAAATGGTATCGATACATAATTTATATTTAACGTGTTTGTTTTTGAAACACAAACAATATTAAAAAAACTATTATTACATTTTTGTTTAAAGAAAATATTTTTATTAAAAATGGTAGAGCTATTTTTAGTTTACCGGATACTGTCTGAGAATTTCTAATTATCCAAACTCTACAAATATTTTATTCACTCGTGTTATTCTATGGTTTATTGTCTGTGCTCTATGTAGAGAAAAAGCCAAGGACAATTCAATGTATAATACTTTCAGCGGAGGTTTCTCTAACATGGTCGTAAAAGATGTTCTCAGACCTACAAAATATCAACATTATATTTCAGTTTTTATTTATGTAAAGATTTATTTGTGTAACAATGCCCGCAAAGTAATTAATAACAATTATTTTATTTATTATTTATGTATAAAATAACTTATTTCCGAAATTTTATACAATTATTTATTTAAGTATAAAAATGTTTAATTGTCTTCAATGAATTCTATACCAAGATTTTATACAGGTCTTAACCTTACATCCAGGTCTCGCTGTTTGTCACATCTGGAAGTCAGGATATTGACAGCTTGCCTTTGTACCTCTGAGTACCAACTGTCAATTCTGAATTCTATCCATTGCCACATATTTTGCTGGTAGGTTGGTAATACTGTTTCTAGAAAGGCATCTTGTTAGAAAAAAACCGAAGGATTGGAAAAAAGATATCACATAATTCCAAGTACCCAAACTGATAACTCCCAAATTTGAATCTATCTAGATATACCACGATAAGACATATAAAGTTATATATATATATATATATATATATATATATATATATATATATATATATATATATATATATATATATATATATATAACTTTATAATTTACCTTGAATTTATTTTTTAATGAATGAATTATTACCTTATAATGATATGAACTATTTATTGCGACCACTTGAGTAATAATCATTACATTCACTATTACATTTTTTAAATGTAAATACATTTGAAACTTATAATGTACTTATCAAAACGAACACAAGAGCACTGCGTGTGTGATTCATGTAATCACATATATATATATATATATATTATGTGATTGATACAATAAGTATATGTATGTATGTTAATTATCTCTCGTGATGAATAATGAACGTTTTTCCTTTCTGATAAGAAAATGAAAATGTAATTTTTTCCTTGATTACAATAATATTTTGTAACGTTTAATTATTATCATTTTGTTTCATTATATATAAAGGTTGTTTGTTACTTTATTCATTTATGGAGATTTTTATTTTTTTATGTTTTATAAGTAATTGTGTAAGTGCTTATCGTAATAAAAAGTTGACCCTTGACCTTGCTTATAATTATTCAATAAAATGTCTTGTTACTAAAATATTCTTTTAATATATGCATTTTATTTTCATCTTAATTATAAAATGGAATAATTAGTTGGATATAATTCCGGTCGTAGCTCGTAGCAGGTCGTAGCTCTACGGTCGAGCTACGCCGTACTTATGCAAAGAAGAACAATATTTCATCCCTCCCACTGATGTGCTTCATATTATCATAACAAAAGATATAATATTAATACCATATAATATTTTTTTAATTAATTTCAGTCCTTCAAGGTATTTGAAAGGAGGTTCTATAACTAAATAAATACATTTTTTTAAGGAAAATAATCTTATAAATAAAATAAAGCTATTTATTATTGTTTTTGGTATTTTTGAGTACTATGGTTTATAATTAGGTATTCGCTGTTGCGGCATAACTCCTGAATATGCAATTAAAAGAGCGCGGGTTCGGTTCCCGCGTGCGAGCGAGACGGACAGACACCACTCGATATTATATTGAACAAGTTTATAAGTACGTGTATTAGACGAACGAGTTCGTACAGCGTTTTCTCATTTCCCGGACGAAACTTTTCTAATATTATAGTTTCATTCATATTGTCGGTAGTTTTGCAGAGTTTTCTTTCCTTGAAAATGAAAGACTATTTCCATAACTATTATTTCGCTTTTATTGCTTTGGCTGTTTTCTTCTGCTTCAAATAGATTTGTTAAAGTTAGAACTTCCCGGTTTATTGGACGGAAATAATGTTTGTTCTTTCAAAGTGTTAAGACGTCTCTTTATGGATCAATTGTTAGAGAAAAAGCCTACATTATTCTAATTTTAGTTTTGTACAAATCTTCCTTTAAATTTGTATACACGGTCATCTCTGTTCACCAATGATGTGTCGCGAGTATAAACACGCTCGACCAATGATTGCCCGCTATTACTCCTATTACGTAAATTGTTAGCATTTGACTGTATACTGCACTATCTATTAGATTTAACCATGATTTAGTGCTAGCTAGGCTAAATGGTTATTCTTAAATAAATGTAATATTTGACATTTTGTGTGTTCAAAGATATCCTTGACCAGAAAGATGTAATAGGGGAATTTATTCCAAGATTGTTAAAGACGGCACAAGCACAGTTGGCGAGATTGAATTGAACGTAAATGTTGATTTTTAATTATGCAGAGCTCTGCAATTTATGCAGGACGGTGTCTCAGTTTTCAATGTAAACATCGAACAAGCTCAATTTGCGTCGGAAATGTGCACTTAACAGTAACAGTGTTTCAAGATAAAAAAAATAAGATATCTTATTTAAATTTTCGTTTATAAAACGGCAACACCGCCGGCTTAGAAATAACGACCTCCAAGTTTCATTAGAAAAAGTTCTTTTGTCGTCGAGTTAAAGTTTCTCTCACAATGGTCGTAATTAAAAGTTGGTAGCACTGCGCCGGTGACAGCCGCGAGCCGCCATAATCTTGCCACAGACAAAAAAGCGCCAAACTCGCACTGATAAACAACTTAACACTTTTTGTACACCGACATCTAAAAGTCACTTTAGTTTAATAGACTTTACGATCTCAGGTCGAGGTGTTTTAAATTCTTGCATCAAAATATTTTATACCGGAGAAAACAATTTTAAATAAAAAGGAATCACTCAAAAGTTTTTGTAATTACTCCCTGTTTATTAAACTTATCATTACTTATTGATAAAGACTGGTGATTTTTAATTTTACATAAAAAATCGATATCAAACCAAAAGGTCTTCGATATCTCTTTGTTTTATATCTTTCATATCCATAGCTTTAATTGTCATAATTTATTCACTTAATAAAACAAACTAAAATAAATATATATTATTTTATAAATTAATACCCATACGATACGGAAATTAAGCGCTATATGAGTATAGGGGGGTAGACTCTCCCCAAGGGGAGGGGGGAGGGGGTGGGGAGCGCAGGGGGAGGAATAGCAATCTAGGGAGACTGGATTGTCTGGCCGGTTGAATGAAATACCTGACGCTACCGACTGCCCATCAACCGTACGAAAATACATTAAGCCAAATTAGGAATCAAATAACCATAATATATTTAGAATCAGACAACATTATATATACATATTATAAATTAATAATTTTAATAAAAATTATGATATTATATATGATATGATAGGATTGGATTATGATATTAGTTTGTTCCGACATTCTAGTATATTCTCGTAACGAAATCTAATGCGAATGCAAATGGATTCTGGAAGTACAAACATAATTCCATTATTAGCGAAGACGCCGGGTGATATATTATCAAGTTAAAATTAAATTAATTCCGCCCTCCCCCCCCCTCCCCTCCCGCATCCCCCTCCCCCGTCTGATATATTGAGGATGTTTAATTAAAATATCTGTAAGTGATTTACGCGAGTGCCGATAATTGTTGGTTCAAGGTTGATTTATTGTACGACGTTTAATTTTCTATAATAAAATGATTTAATTACATATAAATGTCACTGGTATATGTACATTATGTCTTCCTGTGTATCCGATTGATTCCTTACTAAATATTTGTATATAGACAGTAATATTTTGTATTTATGTAAGTTTTTTATCGGGTATATTGAATTTGTTGCAGCGCCATGCCTCGGGACGCCAATTTCCAGAGTAAATTAAATTCAACGCTCAGGAAAAAGCTATACTAAAACAGAAAATAACCAAGAAATTCATGTCGGATGACGGTTAAACTTATTTATTAATGTAATGTTTTTCTACTACACGTTATAAAATATCAGAGTTACCTACAATATATATATCGTTTAAAAACTGTAGTCTTTGATACAAAAATATGAAATATTTAATAACAATAAGCGACAAACTTAACCTAAGAGTATGACATTAAAATACTAACATCAACGCAAATTGAGAACAATAAATATTGGATTGACTATAAAGGTACGGGATGGTCATAAAACAGATTTTAGAGCTTAATCCGAGATATATTAAAAGTCGAATGCTAAGCCTCTTAGCGTAGGTACACCAGGCGACATGCGTTACCTTATTGCGAGGGTAATAAAGAAGTAATGACTCATAACACGGTCGCCCTGTGTACTCGATGTTTAAACTGTAAAAAGTACGCGAGGGATTATATATCAATCCGTAATGGATTGTTTTTAAACACGATAGGATACTACCGTTTTATGTACAGACGGTTAAATGGTATATCTTTATTAGGTACGTGTTAAAATCCAATTATTTACCAAAATGTGTATAAAAAAGTCGTTCGAGCGGGTTAACTGTTTTTGGTAGGTTTATTTTGACGTGAAGGAATTCTAATTATAAAGAAAATACAGTGTTTCTGTTCTAAAAATTGTTTTTGGGATAAATATTTGTAATAAAGGGTTGGTATTGTCTTTATATATACGTTGGAAAATATTTGAGACAAAAATCAGGCCAAGTGAGGCTCGATTTCAACTTGAGGGGAAATAAAACAAACAAACAGCCAAACAGAATCATATATAGTGAATATCAAAACATTGTAACGTATAGTCGGCTAAAGAGATTTTGATAACATGCGGATAAAGTAGCTTCTTATTGAAGTAATATCAAAAATAGGATAGGGTCATCCCTAATATATATAAAATTTAAAAGCACTCCACATATTTAAATTAAACATAAGTTTTTTCTTGAACTAGATAATATGTAAATGTAGGCGAGCCAGTTTCTCGAAATTGACAACGTCCATGAATAATGTATGGACTTATACATAATGTATATTTTATTATACAATGCTACAGTTATTTTTGTTGATATGTTAATATCACTCGCTGTTTAAATGTTTTTAATTTGCGTTATATTGTTGGTATTCTTCTATTATCATTATTATTTCACGGCGACATATTTATAAGAGAAAAATTACTTTACATTAAAGCTATTATTTGATTAATTATAACCTGTCAGTTTTCAATAAGAATAATTTAATAATACGGGAAACTTATTTTTAATAGTAATTTTAGCAAAATTTGACCATTTAAGCAAAATTGTAGGTTAATACGAAATTGTTAATATTATATTTGACATTATCAGTTACATTAATTTGTAATTTTGACATATAACCCTACTAAAATAAACAAATACACAAACCCATAATGTAATACCAAGGACATGAGCTATTTTATTGCGGCGGTTTATACATTCGTTTTTTTTTTTTCAAATATTTTAAAATTTAAATAAGCTTAAGATGGCTGAACAAGAGACTTGTAAAATCATTCTCAATTTTGCTATAAACTTGTTTCCTATAGAAAACGTTTTAAATATTAATTTATCTTTTTATGATTAAGTTATCTTAATAATCTGTAAAAATTATGGACGCCGTCAACATCAAAATTAATTATTAGTATAATACTCCTTACATATTGGAGCGATGTTCTAAATAAAATAAAAATATTTTTAAAAATAAATATATATTTTATTTATTTCATCAATAATAATATAAAAATCGATGTTAATAAGAGATCAAAAGCCAATATTTTAAAACAGCTGTTTCGAGTCGGCCATTACAGGACGCGTGACGTCACAACGTTAGCACGTAGCTCCACAGCCATTTGATGTTTTTATTTTCAGGTTGACAATACACAGCACGGCTGCTATCACCAATGGATTTATATCACTTGTTGCTGAGCTTCTTTCACACCAGCACGTGTTAGTTTTAACAGTTTGAATGGTCATTTCGTTTATAAAGCCCGTGCTACACGTTACGAGAAACAGACTAAATATAGATTAAAGTTTAATAGTCACTATTATGACTTAATTATATAGTTAATATGTATTATTTTTTGTTTTTATTTATAAATATATGCTGCTTATAGACATGGATGCTATATAGTATAATGAGAACAAAAACGTACCCTTGAAAGTAATCTGGTCTCCCGCCAAAGTCCGTGAACCATAGATAATACCCGTGCGATCCCGGAATCCCGGCGGTACGGTTAAACGTTCCCGTGTCACTAGTATCTTATTAGTGTCGGGTTCAAAAGTCACTTCAATCCACTTGTTGCTCGAGTCCCGTTTCGCGGGATGCCGCAATCCCGCAGCGCTATCCACCGGGATAGTGCTTTTATAGCCACGGTTTGTGTTTTGACACTCTTGATTTAGGTTTAGTTTTTCATTCGTCGAAATTCACCGTTTTTATTTTGTTTTTTTTTATGAATCGAATGAATGATTGAATCAAAATACCTCTGTTATTAATTCTATATATAAAAAATAGGTTATATATAAATTTAAATAAATCGATTTTGTGAGGACAATGAATTTAAAATTTAAAATTATCTTTCTATTCTAAAACGTATTTCTTTTAAAATCGCCTCGGTCATGAAAGTGTAATGACGTGTTCTATCGGATTTTTCCGATTCAGAGGTTCGTTTTCCTACACTCTGAGTAAAGGAACATTCAGAGGAATATCTATCGGTTAGTGAGTGTGGGTTGTATTA
The DNA here is from genome assembly GCA_918358695.1 of Melinaea menophilus ssp. n. AW-2005. NCBI lineage: Eukaryota > Metazoa > Arthropoda > Insecta > Lepidoptera > Nymphalidae > Melinaea > Melinaea menophilus. Next base: position 5,447,440 of record OU911057.1, on the reverse strand, counting down.
TTCAATTTTAGTCTTAAGGTCCCTTATAATAAAGGCTATAATCTATTACCATACTCTCGTAGGAAGCGAGCGAAAACATATGCATGTATGTTGTATGTTTTGTGTGTATGTGTGCGTGCCAGACGGGTTACAATAGGGCATTGTTTGAAGTACTTTTTTAAGTCCTGAATGTTACCAGCCTTGATTTAATTGACTATGGTATATATTTTTTTATCTGTTTAAAAAAGAAGTGATTATAACATCTGCTATAGAGAAATTTTAATTTTAAAATTATTGAGAATTATTAATATATATAACTACATACATACAACAGATAGAAGTTGAATGAGAATACATATTTATTAGTGTCAGACAGACAACATTTTTAAATATATGTATATATATATATATATAGTATGAACTGTTCAAATTAAAGTTGAAATTTAATTTAAATTTTATTACTCAAAAGAATAAATGAAACCGAAAATTGCTGCGAAACTTTCTTGTTAAAACTTAATATTAAAGCAAAGCGGAGTCGAGAGAACGTGGAAGAGAAATTTCTGATAAAGATATCACATATTTATTAAATCTATTGAAGGTTGTTCGGTTTTTGTTCCGGACGCAATCGGACGAATGAAATATTTAACGTTACAAGAACGGAACCGCCGGAACAATTGGAAAATTTTAGATTATATTCCGGATATTGCATTCTTATGTCAAATTGGAAATTTTTACATACAAAATATTATATATTTTTTTAATAAACACAAACCATAAATGAAATTGTTTTTTTTATTTGCTATGATGTATAAATATCAATGAGGTTTCCTAATTTCGTATGTAAATGTAAATTATTCTCAACTTGGTTTCATTTTATCTAACAAAACATAAATATAATTAAACCATAAATTAAATTATAACAGAACAACACCACTATTTCAAAGTTAGTACACTATTCAAACGGCAAAGGGACACCGAAAATGCATAACGAGGCAATAGAATGCATTAATGAAACTTTCAGGCAATAGTTTAGAGTAAGTATCCAATAGAGCCACCCCCCCCACTCCCCCCGGCACGGAGGTTTCATAATTTAAATGAAAATTCTAAAGACCGTTTCCTTAATAAAAATATCTAATCTCGCTCACTGAATTCCATAGACAAAATAACCTTACTTTTTTATGTTTTTGGCGCGTAAATTGTGTTTTATATTACGAAAAAAAAAATAATAATAAAGTCTTGCCGTATTGATCGTCGGTCGGCGCATGCGCGGGACGACGAAATTTGCAATTACAAAGTGCTCTGTGCAAATTTCGTCTGAGTTTATAATTCGTTGGCGGCCTCTAGCGGCGATTTTCGCGTTTACCCACCGATGGGGGGAGGGGGGGAGAAATAAATTTAACTCACATATATGCGCCACTTTCAAAATAATGTAGGTAAATGTTTTTTTGACTGTTTGTCGTAAATCATGATTCAAAAAGTTTATTTGAAATACGACGTGTTATCTCTCTTTAGAATATTATACATATATATATTTATATATATATTATACGGTGTATAATATATACATTTGATATATAAATTGTATACATTGTCTGCAAACGTTTATAATATTAAATTTAATTACATTTTGATAACCTAAGGGTAGCTTTATACGTTTCTCGACCTCTGAGATAAATTTAACAATTCCTTAAAAGCTTTATTTTAAACTGTATTTACTTGTTAAGTCGATTTTATATGATAATTAATGTATATTTCATATTTGAACTTTATGAATATTTGACCTTTAACCCTGAGGCTGACCTTTAACAGATAATTACAGTTATTCCTTAAATAGTATAAGGAAATAATGATACATTTTTAATGATATACCATTAGAGTCATTAAGATAAGAAATAAGAATTATTTTTAATTATAAACTTAAAAAAAGCTCTGAATATTAGGAAGAAATAATAATATGATAATTATATCTTCAAATCAAATGATATTCAGACAGCTGTCCGCGGCTAATCAGGTATAACATCTCGATCGTGTGTAGACATGGCCCGGTCTAGCTTTTGAGTGCAACACAAGTGCAGGGGCCGGGGGGGGTTTGGGGGGTTGGCAGTCTGGTTGCCATGACAACCGCAAGATGGCCACCGCGAAATTAGTACCTACGTCTGCAGGCTTTATGCGCACCGTCTTCATTATGTCGGATTTCAATTTATTTCCGAATTGAAAATAGATTAGAATTTGTATTAGTTTATAATAGTTTATAAATTATGGATTAAAATAACATTATATTATGAATATGAAGACATTTTTCTAAAGAATATTTATGAAGATATTATTAGTTTTGGTTTTTTTTTTCTATAATATATTTTTTCTTTCACGTAAGTTTAGGTGTTTTTTTGCTAAAATATTGTTATTTTTGTAAGCACTGTCAAATTGTACTCATTATTACCTAAATTAAAAAAATATATATATTATATTTATGTGAAAATATTTATCGTTTTTGATGACATTTAAAGAATGTTTAATATAATATTAATTATATTAAATATGTATTTGTAATGTTGTTATACTATTAACAATAAAGCTATTAATAAGACAATATAATACAATATAATAAATCTCTCGCAGCATCACATACAGATCAAAGGTCACGGGACGCAGTCACAACCTATCAGTTCGTTACTTTCAACTTTTCTTTGTATTTTGTGTCCGGTCAAACCTACTACGATAACTCGATGTCAACTCGAGACCATTCGAGAATATGACGTCTAAATATATTTTATATTAATATTCTACTCTAAATATATATTGATTTGAGAAACAGTAGCTCAATTGAGGAGCGATTGAGTTGATGTCCTAGAAATCGCATCGAAATCGGTTCGAGTCGATTTCCGAGTTAGATAAATTAGATTCCATGATTAAAAAAAAATATTTTTCCTTCTCGATCAATTGTCACTTAAATTAAATTAAATACTTCAGCATTATAAAAATATTGCAAGCTCGTAGTAGCGGTAGAGTTCAGACGCTCTTTGAACGAGATTTAAGAAAAATCATCTTTTTCCTATCCGCGCTTCCTTTTTACAAATTAGCTGATTGAAAGTACATTAACTAATAGTGGGTTTGTGTTTATTTTTAAAAGCCTTTGCATTGAAGTTCATTTATTATCTATTTTATCAGTTTCACTTTGAATTGTCTTAAAAATAAACTTCATATTGCCCACTAATATGGAAATTAATATGAAAATTATTTTTATCGTAAGTATTAATTTATTTAATGTACGCTATCTTTTGATAGTATATTATTATTAATATATAATTATTATTTTTAGGACATTCTTTTTTGTTTTGGATACTATTGCGTTTTGTTCATCAATAAATAATTTTTTTAAATTATATTTTCGGTCTCGGAATATTTGTTAATATAACTTATATATTCTGAACCTTAAATAAAATATTTATTAATAAGCAAAAGCTTCGAAACGTTTTCAATTTGTTTTGTTAACGTCAAAATAAGATAAAAAAGTATACGATTGCTATCTGTTCGCACCTGTCTGTCTGTTTCCTTGATATAATAATGAATTCTGAAGGGTCTATAAAGTACTTATCCCTGAGTTAAATGATTTTGACTTACTTATCGGAAGCTGATATCAAAATAGGAAATAATGTTATACTTAAATTGTCGAGTTGAAGTGATGCTTACTAACCTTCAAAGCTTGAAACAGACTGAAACAAAGACCACTAGGACGGAACTTGACAATGAGAAAATTTACACTCATTGAATTACAATTTGCAATTCAAAATCCGCTGAATGAACTACAGGTGGTACGCCGGAGGCTGCGAAAAATTCGTACACGAAAGCGACAGTGCTAACTCACCCCTATCCACTGCGGGTTGATAACCAATCCCTCGTCACGGATCAGAGCGAAACGGGCGATGGATATCTAATTGACTTGACACGCTTTTCCCGCAGAGGAGTCGTTAATAATAGTGAATGCCATTTGTTTTCCACTGCACGGACACGTTTACACTTTATTCCTATATTCGGGTTTGGAAAGCGAGAGTGACCCGGTTTTTGTTTGATTCATCACTGACCGACTTTAACGATGATTTGAATTCAGCTGTTACCCTAATTTTATAATGATCATAGAAAGTTTTTCATGTTTTTATAAATAGTTGTAATCAATTAAGTTCATATTTAAGTCTTGCAACGCATAATTAACACCTTTATACTCGATTCGAAAGTGCAATATGTAGAAACACTCAACAAGGTATTGAATTATTGATGGGGGAAAATGGTAAGCTCTACATAATTAATTAATTACATTCGTCAACTTTTTCTTTGTCAATTATGTAAATATATTTAATTTAATGTTCCTAAGTAGCTTAGAGTAGGTATTAACTGTAGTAAAAAATTCGCACACGACAAAATACAAAACGGTAGTATATATTAGAAGAGCGTTAAGTAAATTAGTGATAGTTTAAGATCACAAAACATGACACATAATGGTAAGGAAGGGATAAAAATAAAAGAAAAAGGTTCGAAATTATAAAGTACTCACGGGTGTAGTTGAAGAGCGCCCTCTGCCGCGTCCTCGCCGAGACTCGCTCTTGACCGTCTGCAGCGTCCCATCCGGCGCCAAAATAAGCTACAACAACACAGACACACCACAGACTTAACATAAAGCAAAATAAAGTAAAACAAAGGAGAACGTTAACACAAAATAAGGGAAAATTAATAGACAACATGCAATGGAGTTGGGTTAGATGACGACAGATTAGTGTTTTAGTAGATGAATTAATTATTTGTGATTTATAATAATGATAATAATACATTGATATTAGAAAAACGTTTCAGTTAAGTATTCCGTAACAGCGCCATCTGTTCTAAAAGAAAGACAACGCGGTTTGTTTCAAGTGTATAAAGTAATTTTGCTACTAGCCGATAGATGGCACGAAGGTTAATAATTCCCATTTCATGAAGCAGATGGCGCTGATTGTATGGTATCTCAAGTTATGGAATTCTAAATTGTTGATATTTATAATATTTAGGAAATTCTAGATATTTTGCAAAAATAAATGATTGCTTTAAATTCATTCACAATATCTATTTACAATTAATGTTTATTACATGTAACTACATTTATTTCAGTTGAATATAATATGTAGGGTTGTGTCATCTGAATAATAACAAAATAAATACCTTAAGCTTTTAATATAGTACCATGTCGATATATATTTAATAAATAGGTAAATCGTATGTGTTTCTTTAGTATTAAGGTAAACATCGGTACTAATAATATTTCTTTATGAACAAGATGAATATTTCAAATTATATGAAATAAAAAGATATTTCTTTTATAGTCTCATCAAAATTAGTATCTCGTTATATACCTAGCCTTTATTATTTTTGTAAATTGGCTTAGCTCAAGCTGTTGAAAAATTAAGACAAATGCCAAACAAATGTCAGTTGTTATGTGTGTCAAATTGCTAGATAAAACGAACACACGGACGTATAAATATAAATATATAATAGACTGTTACCGAGCACATGGCATCGACTCACACCTGGCGTTTTAGTTCGTTACTCCGCTTTTTGTGTTAGAATACGAGCGACATTTGTTCTATCCCCGTCTCGCTCGCACATTAACTTTTCTCCTGTTCTCTTTATCTATTCTTATTTAAATCGCAGGTTTTGTAATTATCCCTGTGAGCAAGTGAAGAATCATTTTACATTTCGTGTGATTTAATGAAACAAGCCTCGTCCGTCGGTTGCCGCAGCTGCGTCACACAACTCACACATAACCGGTTATCTTTCACTTAATTAGAATAGATAAGTGAATACACTATTTTAATACACTGGTGATTGCTGTATAATTCTTTTTGGTGCGACTCGAATTTAACTGACTGCTGTAAAAGTAAACAGCCATGATAAATATGAAGAATAGGATCCATTATAACATTTTTTTGTAATACCTAATGAAACTTCTTAACCGGATTCTAATAAAGAAATTAAACTCTAACTTGTATGTTTTCATTTTCATGAATTGTCTCTAAAAATAGAGTTTACTATTGTATTCGTCACCAAAAACTGTTAGTGTATCGTGTCGTGGGTGATACACGAGTGTAATGCGTGGGTCGTTCATTGAGGCAGGTCGTGACACGCAAACCCTGATTCCCATTGATCCTAACTGGCCAATGTTGCTTAAAAACCCTACGGACATGACCCTTACTATATAATATCCGTAGTAAATATATTATTCTTCGTATTCATTCACTATAGTTGATTATATATAATTTCAAGAGAACTGAAGTAAATAAAATCCAAGTTGGGTTATGTTAAAAAATATGTTCATTTGAAGGTGTAATTAAAAGTGTATTCGCTATAAAATAAAAGCTACACATCGTTGTAGAAGTAATTCAAATATGCGTTGTAATTATAAGTCATGATTCGTTCAATTGTCATGCTATGATGGATGAAAATGGCAGTTGTTAAAAGTCAGTTAAAAAGGCAGGTGCGATATATAACAGAAGATAAAGGAACACGATAATCTCTAAAGTTAATCTCAACAGTAAAATAACGAGGTTAATTGGAATGTGTTTTGTTTCTTTGACCGCATGTCATTTTGCGAACCGTTGCTAAATTACAATGGAACGTTTAGTGCCGCTATTCAGCGACAGATGGCAGTGTTTAAGCCATTCGCGGAATTACACGCTTCTAAATAAAAACTTTACGATGTTAGTGTTTATATTAACATAATATTTAAATGTTAAAAGCTTCGTCAAATAGCATGTGCCTACTGTTGTATAAATTATTATACAGTAATTATTATTGCTTGGTAACAATTTTACATTTGAATGTCTAATATTTTATTATGTCTATAAATAAATATACAATTTTTGTTATCGCCAAAGTATATATAACATGCCTGAAGCAACAATTTAGGCAACACTAAATTCGATTTCTCCTATACGTAGCGAAAGCTCTATGGAGGAAAAAAAATTGTTTAGAAACATATAAAACGAATGGGAATATTATGTACATATTTATTTTTTACTTTCAGAAAAAACTATATATTCAGTTTAATATATAATATGATGATATATATAATTTAATATGTCATTGAGTGCATGACTTGAAGTATTCAGCAAGTATAATCTTCAGAAAAGTTTTTTAAATTATTGAGCTGAGCGCAAGCGAAGCTCTTAACCGTTTGGGAGAGTTTTTTTTTGTGTTTAGTTGTCTCCAGAATGCGACGAGATAATTAGTTAAAATTTTTCTCATATATGTAAGAGCCGAACGCGGATGTTATAGCGAAAACAGAATGAAAAAATGTTTAGCCATTCAACAGTTATCAAGAAAAGAAGAAAGAAGAGGGGCTCAGCTCAACACCCGCCGCGCACGGTTGGCGGATCCTAGTAATATTAGACGAAAAAAAAATACAAAATGCGAATTGAAATAACATTGTAGCTTATACAAAATATGTTATCAATATAAATAATCTTGAGACATTTTCAAAATTCAGATGCGTTGTGTACACCGCTTTATCGTAAATATAACCTTAAGGCAGGCGCAGATCAGTGATAGGTAATGAATAGTAAAATGTTTTGGAATCACATTTAACCCCCAGGTACAGGTGTTATGTTAGAGGGAGCCCCGAGCGAGGGCTGATGAGATACTAATCATGCAGAAAATAAGGTTACTCTTCGTTTAAATTTAAAATCTTAAGTCAATTTTAAACGTATTTGAAGACAAGTTTCATATAATATTAATATAACTAGCCTCTGCACCCGGCTCCGTCGATGAGAAACTATAATTAATAATTCTTTATTATACTCTGTTATGAATACTGTATATATACTGTATACACTCGAAAAGTGATTATAATCTATGAAAATAAAACCAAGGAGGTTCACAATAACGAATTATATATATATATGATTATAAAAGTTTTATTTGTATAAACGGATATTATTAAAAACAATATATATATATATAATAAAAGCGACGTGAATCAGCTCAATTATATGGAGTGGAACAGTTCTGGACAGATTGGTTATTGTTTAACGAGAACAATTTTTATCCTGTCGCCGACGGAAACTCAATTCAGTACAATCAAAGTCGTGACGTCGCACGCACTGCGCTTGCCGCCATTTCAATGTCAATGTTTTTTTTTAATATAAATCAGGCAAAGGCTTAAGGTGATATGCTATTTGATACACATTATCGGGTTTTTAGATATATTTTTTCTTAATTAAACTTATCTCTTTCTCTCTGTAAACGCTATTTGTTAGTTAAAATAATATGATTATTTTTTTAAATGTAAAACCATTAGAGTATTCCTGTTTGTAATTGGATACACTTCACAAAGAACAATGCGCGAAAATCATTGACATCCTTCATAATCCACTCACGAGTGAATCTGTGCAACGAGCAAATGCGCTTAATTTAACAAATTGAACCGCCTTCCGCCGCGCAAGTGCCGGATACGCTATGATGCCGCGCTTGTGACGCACGTTACGACAACACGCTATTAGGCAGAAACAAAACACTTTTCACTCGTTTGTATAAAAAAAAAAAAAGAAAAGTAACATTTCTGAACGCACAATGGAACGCCGATCGCGGAATGGAATTATTTAAATTTGGAATTCGCGAAAGCTCGATTGGTTGATGATTCAGTCACTTTGTCCAACGGTGAGTCACGGACGTCCAGGACGACTTTATTGTGTTTTTGGACCGGAATCAAATTAAATTGAGGTTATTAAACAAACTTTGTTGCACGAATACATGAAAGACATATAATTATAGCATATTAAAGATGGTACAAATGAAAAGGTAATTTTTTTTTATATATATGTAATATAGGGATGTGAAAAACCGATGTTTGTCATATCCAAAGGTTTGTAATATGTGAAGTTCAAGGGCATCCCTGACCTTGCTAACGGACTGATACCCGGTATTTGTGACCGTGTTATTTGGGGTCGGGTCCCAGCAGTTTTCTTCGTGTTTACGGAAAAAATTTCGTCCCTTTTACGATAACACGACCATTACAACTAACAAACATAAATCAAATAATAATATGTAATAGAATTATTTTGTTTGGATGTTGATAGGATTGAAATATTGTGTATGTTAAAATATTATATTACAAACAAACTTAATTACCCACATTTTATATACGTATAAGATAATTCGTCTAGACGTTATAAAGCTACCATCCCCTGCTCCAACCCCTGTAGGTCAGTGACGTCATCATGTCACACCACGGAGAGTTAGGAGAGAGAGATGCGTAATATATAGAGCTATAAATATAATTGTGCCTAAAAGCTAAAAATACTAAAACCAGTCTAGGTAATATCTCAAAAGACGTTAAGTGAGAATAATAGTTAGAAGCTCTTAGCGTTGAACAAAAATATATTTTATTACTTTATGAATAAATTTTTCTTTTAATATTAATATTAATAAACTTTTGTTTTAAGATATTTATAATTAAAATATTAATATAAATATACTAAAAAATGTTAAACCGATTTTGATAAATATAAATTATTTCAATAATTTCATAAAATATTTAACTTTAATGTATATATGTATTCATTTCTGTGGATCTTCTTGAAATTTTTTTCCCAGGGGAGAAAACAATTTGCTCCCTCTATCAGTAACAAGGTAACCAATCACTTTCTTTATATTAGATTTATAAAACAAATATATCAAAATAAACTTTAAAAAAATTATAAATATATATAAATATATGTATATATATATATTTAAGTTGTTATACATCTTTCTTTCAGTGTACGAAAATTGTAAAAGTAAAGGAGTTTCATTGAGGCTTGAACCTGACCTCTGAGTCCGGGATTTAGATCCCGGGAATCCCGGTCAAGTAGACGTGTCAGTAGACACACACATACACTAATACAGTTTTCTTTTTCATATACTATTAACTGATTTTGTATATGCCCACCTACTTTGAACGTTTGAATATTATGGTTTTATAAACTAATTATTTTTTATATAAAACCTCATTTTGTAAATCAAATTTTTATTCTAAATTTAAAAATATGTGAAAAGCATATAATTTTTATATTTTTTAAATGATATATAAAACCTCATTTCGCAAACCAAATTTTCATTCCAAATTTAAAAATATGAGAAGCATATTTTTATATTTTCTAGTTATATGTAAAACCTCATTTACAAATGTAGTTGAGATTCTAAATTTAAACACGTCAACCATAATCTGCAGTAACAGTCCCGAGTTTTTTCAAAGGAGACATGAAGTAATCTTGAAGAAGGCTTTATGTTTTCCTTCGTCGTCGGTAACTCCCTTGGGCTTATGAATTTCCGGACACGGATATCTGCGGTCCCTTCGAGGGATCGTCTGGCGCGCGTCTGGATGCGTTATCGAGATTAATGCCATGTTATCTATCGGGACTCAAGGTCACGGCTGCAGGTTCATTTGACACCTTTTTGTAAACTACCCCTTCTCGCTTAAATTTCCTTCTTCTCTGTGACCCTAGCTAAAAGTCATTTTATTTTAGAGGGTCCCTGTTGTCATATTCATCAGTAATAAAGTACTATATTTAATTAAGAAAATATATATTTTTTTTTATATAGAAATGCCAAGAAGTTGCTTTTTGAGATTTTTATATCTTGCTAATACGTCGTCAAAAAATTATTTCAGTTAATGTCATACTGTTTTTCGACTTACAAAATAGATCAGATTAATAAGAATAATTATAATAATTAGAGCTTCGTGAAAACAAAAATAAAATTACAGTAATACAGTGATCAGCAAACATTTTTAATTCTATGATAAATAAATGAATAATTTAAAAAAGAATAAAAAGACAAAATCATAATCATACATCCGAGTGTTATTGATTATCTGTTATTATAATTCACAACTTCCTAAAACCTAGGCAACAAAAAAATAAAACAACAAATAGGTATTGCACGCGGAAGGCACGTGTGGGGTGGCCGGGGACTTTCACCCTCGACCAAGGTCACGCGGACAGACGCGCTGATACAATTTGGCGGTTTACTACGATCGAAAGTGACGTGTAATTTACGTTCAGAAATGTTTAATATCTTTATTTAAAACTGTTTGATTTATGAACTTTGCCCAATCGTTGTTTTTAAATTTGTCCTAAAAGGAAAGGCCTATAGATTATACAGCCTAAAACTAACTGCACAATTAAAGTGTAGTAAAAATATAGGTTCAAGAATGAATGTAAAATAAATTGTTATAGATTTCTAAACGTTGCCCGTTTCTCGATTATAGACTAGACGCGACAATTTGTCGATTCTGCGTAATTTGGGCGGGAAATTGATTTTTTATGCCATTAAAGAACGTGGGAGGGTGGGGTGAGGGGAGGTCACGAAAGTTATCGGATTTTCGCGCCTGCCGTGAGTTCGAGTAATACAAGGTTAACAGCTTTATTTCACTATTCCTAAAATAATTATTTATATAAACCCCACAGATAATAAATTCTGTTGACGTTTCTTTTATTTTTTTTTAGGTTATACTTCAAAATATTGCCAAGCAGTCCGAGTGCTTTTTTATCTACAAATTGGAAGATTTATTATATTTATGTTAGGTGATAAGTTATTGCTTTGTTTGTTGTATCTAAATGGTAAAAGTGAATCACGTTTTTGGCAATAACAATTATTTTGTCTAATTTATCAAGATATATTTTTCCGAAAATAAGTCTTTACTTTTTATCATTAGTAACAATAAATCTGGCAAAATATTAATAAGTAGTTTAGTACACGGATACATAACATACATACATTCTACAATCAGATATATAGAATTATTTTGTTCATATTAGAAAGGGACAGAAGATAATAATTTGTAGTTAAATATCTTTAATTGTTCCTTCTACGCAAAGTCGGCGTCTACGAAAGTCGATCGAACACGGAAGCGTCGGAACCTAGGTACTGCAATGCTCTTACGAATTTAATGCACACTAACGCAAGTATTCATCAAAACAAACTCACACAACAATAAACGCGTCTGCCGAATTACTCACACATAGACACGTTCAAGTGAATTGTATTAGTGTGGGTGAATGAGAGAGAGAGTGTGACGAAATTTCACTTTCCGTTTTGGCAACGTCGCGCACCCCCCCGTTCGTCGACATTTCAAGGGGGTGGGTGTACGGCTAGTTCGAAACGAAACCGACATTTTCATTTTTAATGTTGCCATCTGATTTCTAAAGGTCTATAACCTTTTTGAAGACGATAAAATGTATTTCACTTCAATTTATTAATACCAAATATATGAATTGATAATAGTTTTTTATTTTGCTTTTTATATATATAAATGTATGTTTATATAAATATAGTTAAGTAAAATTTGTCTGTCATTACAAAAATCGTGCGATAATTATAAAAAAAATAATAATAATATAGTAAAGTAACGGTATAGTGTGTGGAGCATTTCAAATACGCACCCACTTCAAAGCTCAGACGATTCTCGGAAGTGTCATCCTTGAATGTTAGAATGGGACACCAGATATCTCCATCCCGCTCTCACGACTATCGACTTGTAAAGGGACGCGAGTTGAATACTTTTCGTTCATTTCGGAGTTTTATAATTCCGTTCGCGAATGTTAAAATTGAAAGTAATGGTCGGTTTATAACCTTAAAAATATCTTGAGATTAAATGAAATATGAATAAAATAAATATATTAAAGAAGTATGCGTATTGCTTTCAGCTTAATTACGACAAATTTATTAAAAAAAAACATTGACAGGTGTAGGTTTTTTGAAGAAATTTCTATTTAATTTTGTGCAATTTACAATAACTTAATCGGAAACATTTAGTTGATTTGTAGCAGATATTTGTAAAGAACCTTGTAACTTATAATAAGAAACGCAATATTTTGATTAAATTTTATTGTTTGTTCCGTAAATCAATGTATCTATCTGTAAATATATTAAATTTTGTCGGTAATAAAGTCCTTGGTCTTATCTTAATAGATTCACCATAACAATGAGTTTGTATATTATCTGTATTCAGCCAGTCATTGTATGAATAAACGAGGTAGATACTAAATATATTTATTATATAAATAAATAGTATAAATATAAAGTACTTATAGTTCGATCTTCTGTCTGTAGCCAGCTTTTCTCAGGTATGGCAAATAACTTACTGGTTAACTTTGATATATATATATATATTATGTTTGGTAACTTGAATGGATTTGAATTTGTTAAGGTATATATACTCTATATTAGTTTTTAATGTATTACAAGTCAGTATTTCCGTCTTTAAGTAAAGGTAATATAAAGGCATACAATCGATTGGTTAAGGCTGTCGCAGGAGTCGTGTTACGGACGGAAGCGGGCGCGGAAGTGGCGCGCTCGCAGCCGGACGCGCGCCATCTTGCGTTTATTTCAACACGAGCCTTTATTGTGACCGGCAATACATTTTTTTAGTTGAATTCCAATATATTAAACTAATTTCTATGTTTTAATTATTTTCCCATGATATGTGTATCTATCGAGATGAGTAAGGTATATTGTTATTAAAGTTCTTTTATTATCAAGACAATATTCTACGTTGCGGTTACATCTGTTTGAAGATTATGGAATAATATTCTTTATATATATACAAATAAAGCATGTATTATTATAGAAATAGTTGTTGACATTTGACAGTTAAGCGATTAAAGCGCTTTGTTATTAAAAATCAAATACCAGGTATAAGTCTATTGTTGGGCGACTTGCGCAACTAAAGCTGTGATTTGTGATGAAAAAACACAATGGCTGATAAATTATTTGCAAATTTAAAGCTTGCAGCTGTTTTGTGGTGGTAAGATTTGGGAATACCCTTTGAGAAAAGACATTATTTTTACTATTTCTCTATTAACTTTAGTACTATCTAAGTAATAATAATTAATAATAGTAAATTAATTACTTTTCAATTGATGTATAGTTATTAAAATTTTTATCTTTGTCGTCATAAATTTAAAAATTAATTTAATTTCTGAGATGTTTTATTTACTTAAAGTTAATAAAACAGATATTTAATTGAATTATTTGTTTAGACTCAAGATTTATAATAAATACTATTGTTTCATTTTTTTTATTATTATATTAAATATTATTTAGTAATATATAAATAAGATGAGAGATATATTTACTTTCAACACTTATAATCTAAATATTTAATTAATTAATCGCTCGATTCCTTATGCTTTTAAAATAAATTTTTTTGGATAATATTAAATATATTTGAAAGAATCATATGTAAATAATACTTCAAAGTCTTGAATAAAACAATAAAAATTCATAACTAAAGTACTTATAATGAGTTATTAAGGAAGATTAATAATACTATTCCAAATATATTAACTAAAGCGATTCGTCAAGTAAACAGGAAATATCCTAAATTCTATGAAAATGCAATGCCTCAACCCCTATTTTAACCCATGACTCATCCAACCCTCAGGTACCAGCTCAGTCATCAGCTGAAGAGTGAGAGTCATAGAGTAATTTATATAATAATATATCTGTTAGTTCCTTTAGTAACTTAAGAGTTCATTTCATATTTTACTATATTTTTATATACTCTTAATTATATATAAGAGTATTGTTGATTTCAAATAATAATTATATGTTATCTGATATTGAAATAACCGTAAAATATATTGTATATTTGTTTTATGTGTATTCATATATATATAAAAATCTGTCGGCTTTCACCCAGTCTAAGCTAACTACTGTTACCTTTCTCTCGCTCTCCAAACAGCTTGATACAGTGTTGAATCTGAAAGACTTAAGAAATCTTACCTGAAACAAACAAACAATAATTATATATTAATTTATAATAACTTAAGAGTGATATGAACTATACTTAAGATCTTAACCTATCCTTCAATGTTAGATAGTAATAATCCAACTAATGTCTATATATATATATATATATATATTATGGAATTCAATCCAATCTATGTTGTACTGTGGTCACATTGCAGTGACGCGTGTCAGTCTGTGCGTCAATCTATATTAAATTGACGTTGTATTTTATTATTAACTTTTTCCGTGCATACAATCTAATGTATTATTTTATGTTACGTGCTATATATTTATTAACTTACTCAAACCGAATACAAAAAACTTAACGCGATATTAAAATATTATTTGTAGTTTTAAAAGTATTTAGAATATCATTTGCTATAAGAGTAAGAACTATTTTGTAATAAGAGTAACAATTATATTTCATGTAACAATGTATTTTAGTACTAATGATAATGATTTATATTAGAAACATAGAAATAGAAACAACAGTAACATAGAAACAGAGAAACAGAGACATGAAACATAGAAGTTATCAGCAAGGTGGATGATGCAACTGGTAGATTTATATGTAGTTGTATTAAGTGATTTAATATTTTAATGGTACTTAACCATGTTATCTTGGATAAATGGAACAATACGATAAATCCATCGGCGGAGGCAGCTGACTGAGCCGTACATATGGTACTTCCTACCTCGCAGCTGTGCTAAAGGTTATGATGACTGACAACCAGAAAGGTCACCTGAGCGATTTTTAATATATAATTATCATTAGTTAATTAATATTTTGTATTTATTACAGTTTGAACGTGTTGAATTTTATTGTTTTAATTTTATTAATAGATAATTCCAATAAAAATGATCTATGCGTAGGAATGTTTCAAAGAAGTATTTTTATTTATTTACAAAAATATTAAAATATATGTTTATTTTTGAAATAAAATGAATTGAAAGCTGTTGATAGAAAAAATATATAATCAAAGAAAAGATAATTCTTAAAGAATTATACCTTTTTTGTATTGTCAAGCTGGTAAACAACATGGTTTTAAATTCTATGGTCGACCCATAGAAGTCTACCTGGATACACCATAAAAAACGGGTCATCGAACTCATGCAACAGCTGCTCCAATTCAAAATGGCGGATAATTATGTCAAAATATAATAAACGCACTGATATATATTATGAATTGATAATGAATTTAGATAATTTGAATATTAAAACCCTTTCAAATTTATCATAATATATAATATAATAAATTAAAATTAATAAATTTTTGTCGTAATATTATAATTATATCTTAACCTTTATCTTAAGTGATATTAATATAATTGTACATTGTTATAAAATAATAATTCATAGTTCTTGTGACGCACCATGTGGTAAATACATACACGCATCTATAATTATAGGTCCTAATTACGTGTTTAATAACCGATGTTAAAAACGACAACTAACGAATACGAACCGGTGTTATATTTATTGTATTATTTCACTTATAAAATAGAGGGGATGAAAATTTAATAACAATTAATTAACATTGTATATTTTTAATATAATTTCGTTAAAAACTAACATCCGAGTTACTAATTATGACTTTACGTAAACTTAGCTCAGAATTGTAACCATAAAAAAAATTATAATAATAAAATAATTTTGGAATAAGGAATAAAGAACTTCCCAATTATAGTATTTATAAAGAAGCTTAAAATTAATATTTAATTTTATTACGAAAGTAAAGTAGTAATGGCAGGACTTTTCTTCTCTTTCAGTCATCCGTAAAAACTAAAGCCAAGTTAGAATAGCTTAAAAATACCGATGACAGAAGAGTAATATATTATTTTAAAATTATTATCGTTTATTGGTAATAACAATAATAATAGAAAAAATATGACAATATCAAAGCTTTTATGTGCTCACCTTTATAGTGAACGAATTTGTACAAAAACCACGTCTCTATGACGTGGTTTTTGAATGAAATATATAAATGACATACAAATAATACTACGTTCATATTTCAAATGTATTCCCATGAAGTTTTTATTGTAAAAAAATTAAAAGTCCACAATATAAATCAAATAAAGGTGTATAGGTGTAACGTTACAGTGTTTGAGCGAGGCGCGGCGGAAGCTTCTTAACCGGAGCTAAATCATAAATTATACTTTACTGTTCCCGCCGGGATCCAGTTACCTACTTACTATTACTATATTCATTAATTGATCGTTATATTTCATTGCAATATGTCGAATCATTATCTACCTTTTACATACAAACTTTTTCAATTAATTTGTTGATATTTTGTTATGTTGGTAACATGATGTGAATAAATTAATATGGCTATCGCCCCATTACGTAATTAGCACTCTATCATCAGGCTTCATTGGAGTATTTTATTTACCTCAATTGCGTTCCCTCGTATCTCCCTTACCCTATATCGGTGCATAAAAACTGCAATTACCTATCAGTTGCCTCACACAATAACCAAAGACCCTAACCAGTCCAGTGGGATCTCCCGCGTCTCGCTGTTACTTGGAAGATGGGGAATAAAAGGGGTGAGTGGAAAAGATGCAGGGATCAAACGATAATGGCGAAAAGGAAGGGGTAGGAAGGCTTAAGCCGGGAGGTCGTTAGCCTGGCTTTGATTGTTCGATGAGAACAGCAATGACTCACTTACTAACATAAATAAACTCCAATTTTTATCTGCAAAAAAAATTGGATAGTCCATGTCTATTTGGTTTAAGTCGAAGTAAGAGATGCTTGTAATATGATTAACAGGAACATTTGTGATAAAAATAGAATATTCTTCGGTATACTCGTATAGGGTACATGAAAGGCAGTTGACGTAAGAATTGTATGTATTTGCTTTCCGTTTGCCCCTGCCTATGTGCCTCTTATAAAGTAGGCAGTGCGTTCACTAGGTTATGCGTTCCCCCTTGCTACGCCTTCCACTATGTTAGTACATAACATAGCCAACTTACATAGTACATAAACTATCTTTACCCCTTTGCTCTCATTACCTGTATCGCCTAAGGTAAAATCGTTTTACTGCTTGTACTTTTTAATTAACCCGCTTAATGATTTCTTTTTTTTAATTATTTATTTCTACAAACATATCTTTAATTAATTTTATCAAAGAGCTTAAATGTATCGTATATTTATCATATGTATATTTATGCTTCTTATTATTAAGGATTGGGAACTGTTTCCATAATCTTAGTAAACTAAAAAACTTTTGCAAAAGAAAGTAATCAAAATTTTTACAAACATTACGATATTAAGGTACATTCAGATAAAACAATTTAAGAATCACAAAGGAATCGAACCTACGATCTTTATCTAAAGTCTACTAAAAACACATAATAATATAAAATGATACATTATAATTGAATCATCTCCATTGTAAACATGACACGTATTCGCAGGTCAGATATATAGGTTATCCGTTCAGTGCGTGGTGGGCGGAGCCGCGCTATGTACTACATACATCACTACATACTAGAAAAAACATTGCTTTATAACTACTTATGATACTTCTCAGATTAATTCATGGACTGGAGTTATCTGGATTAATACATTATTACTTGTGGATAGAAAATGTCTTGATTCGCTTTTTTTAGATGTTTTCAATCCAACTATACTATTTTGATTATGATAGTCAATCGATGTTTTAAGAGCTAAATTATATAGTGTATAACAAAGATGATACATGTAGGTATAAGGCCAGAATTAGAATGCTTGGAGAGGGGGTGGGGGGTGTTAACGCTGCATGCCTTTGCGCGTTAGGGAAGTCTAATGAACTGGATTAACTATAACTTGTATAGACTAACTCTGCACTAGCCTGGGGATGCTGGTTTCCTTGAGACATTTTACCTCTTTATTGGTTGTACAATTTATATATATAAAAGTAAATATATATAAAAGTTTTTCTCATTTCAATGATGTTAATATTATTATATTTTTGTGGTTAACATAGTTTTCAAGTGTTACATGAAACGCTTCGCTTTCTCTGTGTGCGTCCTCTCTATGCCCGTGTTTCTTGTACCATATTAAACAAGCAACAATTTCTAAACGAACATAGTAATGAAGCACTAGGTTTAAAAGCAAAAATATTTTTTTAAATATGTGTTAAAAGCACTTCAAGTCAAGCATAGAATGGTTAGGGCCCGGGGCGCGGAACTGCGTGCGTATGCGTGGGCACGCGCGATTTTACCACCGCATTGAACTGAACGCACCACTTACTCGCACTGCTTTACTTAATGACAAGGTACGTATAACATATAAGAACTCATTTTAATTATGACATGGAAATTACAGCGACATTTTCTGTTTGGCTGTTTAACTACAACCTTTTCCTTTTTAAGGCTGTGATAATTAAAAAGAGAAATGCTTATTATTACTGTCATTATTTATTTTTTGGTGACACGGTGACGTTTAGGTTATTATTATTAAAATTTAAGAAATATACTTATATTCGAGCAATAAATAAAACGCACAGTATTTCGTGTCGTGTTAAATGCGTAGTAGGGGTGCATCAACGCACCCCTCACGCACTTACGCACACTTGTACAAGCAGTGCACCTATATTATGAAACTGGAGCGTGATTGGTCGAGATCTTTGCTTGTGTGTGTAACTGTTTGGTTGTAGAAAAGAGGTCGTATAGATAAAGTTATTTATATCTGCGCGTTCTAGGCTATATGAATTAGTTGCGTGCATTGGGGTAGTCTTCGCTAGGAAAAAGTATTGATTTGTTGCTTGGTGGATGAGTAATACGAAGCTTTTGCAGTTTTAAGATGATGCAAGAATAATTTACATATACGAAAAAAAAATCCATTACAATATACTCTGTGCTGACATTAATTCGTGATTGATATGCAAAACCGGTTTATAACGACTGACTATCAGTTATTTTTTGTTGCCTCGTACACATGAATGAACACAACTTTAATTCTTCTTTTAAAATTTTATTATCAAGCGACAATGGCTTCTTTATTCGATGCAAGTTTATACAGCCGCCATCTTGCTGACGGGTTTATGAGAATAAAAGATTTTTTTTTTATATAAAGACTATTCGTTAAATGTATTGTGAGGAATTTTAAATATTTTAACTTGGGAATATTGTTTTGTCATTATATAATATGTAAATCAATTTTATTTAGTCTCTTACCACGTTACGACTAAACAATAGTAAAAAAGAAAGTTTTTGCTAAAAATTTATGTATGTAGAAACATGAAGTGTAGCCATTATAATTTAATACATAGACAGATTAAAATTAAAAAACGAAAAGTTATCCAGATTAAAACTGTCAGTGTAAAAATGTTACAAATGTAAAAATACATTCATTATATGCAATTAACAACAACCAATCCGCTATACAACCTACTACGTCAGATAAAAAAGATCATTACAATTTGATGAGTCCGTCAATGCAAGATGCATTAAACATGCCCGTTACATCAGCTGATATCACAAAAACCAACCATCTGCCATCCCGTGAATCACCGGCCCTTGGCGCGTGCCCGAAAAAAAAACTCAACCGTTATACCGCCTTGGACTCACGTGGCGGACCCTGTTAAAATACATGATACTTTTTTTGTTATATGTCAATGTCATTGCGAATTTTGAAGTGTCATATGTGTATTATTTCAGACTAAAAAAAATCGGTCAATTTTTTTTTACACGTAGAGATCAGGAGAATATATTTTGGCAGAATATCTTAGTTGTTTTTTTTATTTATCTGCAATTTTTTTTATGTGTAGAGATAAGGAGAACAAATATTAATATTTTCGTGAATTATATTTTGGCAGAATATCTAAGGTTATAGGTTAATTATACATATAAAGCAATAAAATGGTATTACTATTGTTTAAGTATAGGCTATAAATATTAAAGGCCTAGACATAATGTTATTAGACAAAGTAATCTAACGATATAAAATACAGATAATAGTAATAAATCTTCTTTAATTTCAAGATGTCGCGACTATATTCTGTGCCATTAATTCGGAAAGAAAAAAAATAACCTCGATTAAACTAAATGTATGAATAATCTTCAAAACAAAAAAGCCATTAAAATCTGCGATAAAAGCAGTGGTTTTATAACAAACTTTTTTGATAATGTTTATCGCTGTATTGTTTCTGAAGTATTAAGAGAATATCTCATTTACATTTTATCAAGACTATATTCGGTATCAATTCTTAAATATCATTTTCAACGGCCATTTACAAATAATAGCTTATTACTAAAATGGTAACACGAAAATAAGTTACAAGACTACGATATAAACTCGTTAAGAGGTTCAATTTGGTCAATATCATTGAAACTTTTATTTTCTTACTATAAAAAGATTAAATTTAATTATGAAAAAGACATGAATTAAAAGTCTAAAATAACATTTTTAATATATTAAAAGTTAAGGCGTAAAATCAAACATTTAAAGACATGATCTAACAAAACCAAACAATAAAATATGAACCAGCTGCACCACTAACACCTTTAGCCGACAATGAGACGGATCGACCCGTGATAAAAATCCTAGTATCCATTGCCGGTACGTTTTGATTCTCCAATCAAAATGGCCGCAGCTGTCGAGCACGGCTCGTGCGCAGATAATATGGACGACATATGAAACTTAATATAAATAATGTTGTAACGGATGTAGAATTGTGTAAAAGTATTGATTTATGAATAAATGTATAGACTTTATAGAATAATATGTAAGTTTTTTAGCTTACATTTTACGAATTCAACTCATTTTGTTAAAGTTTTTACTTTTACAATATAAATGCTTTATTCCTTTTAAAGATGTTGAGACTTAAAAAGTTAAATATAAATTAAAATACATTAAAAGTCTGTTAGCGAGGTGATTGGGACATTTAGTATAATGAGAACACTAGGAAAAATCTCAGGTATTAAAGCATAATTACTTTAAAAGTAGGCTTCAAATAAAGGTGATTCTACACAGAACGAGGCCCTCCCCCGGCTAAGCTTTACGGCGGTTGTTTTAAAACTAATTTGCTAAGTTTAAGTTACTTCGCAGCCCTTAACTTATAATCGTAAATTAAGTCAAGTAGGTACCTCTGAAGTTTCTGTCGAAACTTTCGCCTCGGAATCTGCTTTTTATTAATTATTATATTGGACCTCTTTTATTTTAAGTCTGATTGTATTAATTGTCGATGACGTCACTATATATTAGGCCATTTAGCAAGTTAGTTTCGACAACGTGCAATACAAAGATCTATGATATTTAATATTTTGATCTGTTGGATATATTTCGTTTTTAAATAAATTTAAATGTATTTGCAACTTAAATATATTATATAACAGACAATGAACCAATCATTTTATAGTTTATAAATATGAAAATATTTAATTAATTGTTATTAATTAATAATTATAATTATAATGTTATCCCTATCCCTATATAAAATTGTGTATCAATTTCAAAATAAATGAATGTTGAAAAGAAATTGCCAGCGATTTTTCACGGGCTATTAACTTTGCAGTTGTTTTTATTACACTTTTATGGAAATAACGGTCTTTGTTTTGAATTTCGATTCGTATACATTATTACCGCTGTCGCTTAGTTGGTGCGGTATCTTTTAGTAATTTTCTAAGAGGACACAGACATGTGTCATAACTGCCTTTAATAATAAAGTAATTTCAACAAAAGTAACTTTAAATTACTTATATATGTATATAATTATAGTTATAAAAACTAATAAGCTATTCATGCAAAGGGCGCGTACTTTTCACAAGCGTTGACACAATGCTTCCGCCATTACACAAAGCCCGCGAAACCGTCCGACGACAAGATGGCGCTAATCTATGCAGCGAATAAATTAATGCAAATACCTCCTCGTAAATAAGTCATACAAGTGCTTGCGTCATTCATAAATAGATTCGATATTTTTTGTATTTGACGAATACAAGTGTTTATTTTAACCTCTGTTTTAGAATTAGGTAAATTCTTTTTGTCGACTTAAATAAATAACTCTGTGGCCTCTATTCAAATTCAATTTTGGATATATGGATAGTGTCTTACCTTCTTCTCCGTCAACTTCTCGCATCTTCTCTGCTTGCATATCTGATGTGATTTGTCATTCCTACAAGGAGCGCAGTCGCCACAGTTGTCCTTTCTTTGGCAGCCTATACACTCCCCGCATCTCTTTCTCTTCTTTTTAGTCTGCGATGAAAAGAACTAATATTAAGTCAATTTGTTTGTCTGTTACTTGATATATATTAATGTCTACAAATACTATTAATAATATTAAAATATAACAAAGTTGAACCCAATCTCTCTGTTCGCGTGTCGGGAGTTCCTAAAACATAAAGAATGCAATTATTTCTCAGACAACAATTTCGGCGTATTTTGAACTCGTTAATGATTCGTCTGGGTCATGCGCAGCGTTGGAACGTGACGGAAGATACACATGATAACGTTAATACTATTACACATATTTATATGTATATATTAAGGAAGATATATACTATATATATATAAACTATATATACTATATCCTATTTCTATTAGACATAGCAAATATTGTATGGCTCTCCAATTTTACAACATTTTTGAATTTATATGTACATATTAAGGAAGATTTGATTAATTAATTTATAAATACTATATCCTATTTCTATAACAGGCACTAGTCATATTAAATATTGTATGGTTCTCCACTTTACAACAATTTAAAATCACTAAATAAATACATTTTTTTTATTATTATTTAAGAAAGGAAATAATATAATTCAATACGTTATAATGTTTTATGAAAATAAGAAATATATATATATATATATATATATATATATATATATATATATATATATATATATATATATTTCAATATACATTTTTATGTATTATATCAATTTGTTTTATAATAATATGTATATTGTTTTAATGAGATCGAATTAAGCTGTTACCATAAACACCATCTGTTTGTTGGCTCCATTTTATTCGTACAGGCTTTGGTAAAGATAAACATCATCTAACAGCTGACGTTTATCAATTAACATATATTTGTTTTAATAAAAATTGCATCTCATCTATATATATAAAAATTCGTGTTACGATGTCCGTTTGTGCCAATCTTTGAAATCATTGAACCGATTTCAATGAATTTTTATATATATCTATTGTTTGTTCAAATATAAAAGATAGGATAGTTTTTATCTTGATTAATGATTAATGATTTTATGAAACAGCAGACGATGTCGCTGACAACAACTAGTTTTACATTTACAATAAAATGGACGCTCCCAACCCAATATTGATTATTTCTAACATCTAATCGCTATAACAGATGCCATGTTTTATTTTTATTATTAAATTATTTTTCTACATAACGCCATGTGCATATTAAAAGGCATTGAAATATGTTATATTATTTACTGTTACTTAACTATCATGAATTGAGTAAAAAATTTTTCAAATACGGTATCGTTTGTTTGTTGCTTGGTTTGTTATTAATAAATAATTGTATATAGTCGGTGTGTATACCTCTTTATATAGGTAATAAATAAACTATTATGTCGTATTTTCACCTCACTGTATCGTATTTTGTTTCTAGGAAACTTTCGCGTTGGATTCCCCCCGAGTGAGTCATGTTATACGAATTGGCTATTGAAATATAGAGCCTATTATACAAAGCAAGGATTTTTAGATGAGAAATAAGTTATTTGTCATAGTTTTCTACCTACATATATAACATACAATATAAATATATTGGAAATCACGAACCTACATATAATTTATAGTCTGAAACGGAAATGTAATTTTTTCCATTCAAATTTCCAGACATATTTAAGTATTCGTTTGGTCTGACTTGGAAATTTGATAGCAGAGTACGTAACGGGTTTTCAGATTATTAAAATGTAATTTTCTGATAAAATTCGCGTGCGTCTAATGAGTACGATAAAAATCTTACCATCATTCACTTTATAGTATAACTGTTATGAGATTAATTTGTATTAACATGAATATGTAACAAACCAAATTATATTATATATATATATATACTTTTATATGTATAAGTAATTGATATTGTAAACAAAATTGCTCATTGAATTTTAATGCAATTAGGTAACATCTAAAACAGAAGTCGCAAAAAGTGTCGTATAATTAGTATTATAACAGCTGCAAAAGTTACAGGTGTTTGTTATTAGTCTAGGAAATGTTGACATTTTGAATGGAATGTCACTGTATTCTGGACCTTTTCTAGAAGTTAGATGCTTTTATAAATTACTCCTTTAGTTGAGCGACAAAGCTATGTAATTGTATTTAATTCTATTTTTATTTATTATTATCAAATAGGCCTTTTATAATAAATATACACTAATGAGAAGGCTTCAAGAATTATTTATCTGACGTATTGTAAATTTTCTTGGCGGTTAAAATATTGTAATAATGTAATAGAATATAGAATAAATATTAAGTATTATTTTTGTAATATATACCTTTTTTGTGTAATAAAAGAAGAATTTATTTCTTTGGAAAATAATATTTCTTGAATAAAGAAATTCATTAGAATCTCATACTTTTTTTATTATTATTATTAGAATTAACTATGTATTAAAATAGACCTAAAAATGTTTTCTTAATTGCACCATTACCTGTAATATATTGTATGTTGCAATAGAGTTTCGAGAACTTTCGACGCAGGACACGCGTTAATCGCCGACTTTAATTTGTGTTTTAAACGGGAGGAGGTTAATTTATTGAAGGAAAAGCAAATCGGCTAACTATTAAATTTATAGCAGCGAAGACAGAGAGTTCGGCCATTTCGAAACTCGGAACTGAGAATAAAAACTGCTCTCGAATAATAAAAGGTGAAATTACTGGAAAAGTTTTTCTTTTTAGAATTCTCTCGGATATGTTCGTTCGTTCAGTCGCCGTGTAGTGGAATAAAATTCAGAGTATTCTCATATATTTTGTCGAATATTCCCTTTTCGCGATTCCCCGGCATCTTGTTTACGCAATTCGACAATTCGCGGAAAGAGAGATTGGTAGTCGTGTTTGATTTTATAGTGCCTTTTTAAGATGTAATTTAAAAGTATGTTGATTTAAATTGAATGTGTAATAGAAGCTCACCTGTTTTTCGCTGGATATGTCGTCGAGCTCCATGGGTCCGGTGGCCATGGGAGGCGCACCGTGCATGGGAGACTTAAAGCCGGCTGTAGATGACACAGCTGCCACTTGCCCACTACTCTCGGACCCCATTTCCATATTCGAACAATCAGATTCTGAGCTGTTTGCTCTCATTTTCCGTCGTTCCTTCTTTCTAAAATCCGACCTGGTCGGAGATGAACCGCTTCCAAAGCCGTTTACTTTCTTGTCATAACTATTGTCGATTAACATCGGATTTTGAAAATTACTATGATGTAGACCATTTGGGGTGTACTTGTCTTGCAACGACTTCATATCAAACGGCTCATTCTTTAGCACGTGTACAACTGTCGGACTTTGAATATTTTGTATTAGGCTACCGTTCTGATGCAATAGCGTTCCGTTCTGATGTAATATACCATTTTGGGTTGGAAAGGCGTTTATTGTTGCAATATTTGGTTGGTAAAGCTGTATATGTCGATCATCTATGTAGGCTTGTCCGGTCGGCGCTAATTCTCTTGCTTGTAACGGCGCCGGGACGATCGGATAACTGCGCGCGTTAACGGCTGTCAGAGTATGGAATGTCGTTGCATTAACTGGTGAGAGCGTAGTCAAAGTACTGGATAAGGGAGCAACCTGCGCCAGAGTTGTTAAATGTGCTGGCGATGACGGCGTTGTTAATTGCGTGAGCTGGGTTAACTGACTAGGGCTCGCGCTTGGCGTCGGGCTCGTAGTGACGGGTACTGGTGTCACGCTCGGGAGCCCTGTTTCCGGTATCACTGTGGTCTCTGGAAATGTTTGAAATTGGCTTTGGAAGGACGGTAGCTTGTTGGGTATCGGTTGCAGGGTAATAGATTGGTACTCGAGAGGGGATGCGAAGCCCGCTCTCAGTATTGCATCCTTCGAGTTAACCGTGATGGGCATGGATTCCCAAGGGCGGTACTGCGGCTGGCTCGCTATGACCGAGACCGTATCTCCGGTCCTCTCATAGTACTCCCAGGCGGGGTCTAGCAGCCGGGCGTCGGCGGTCAGTATCCTCTGCTCGTTCTCTGCCATGTCGCCGAAGGTCGAGAAGGGCGGCAAGTGCGCGCTATCCGCGCCCGCCTCGCTCCTGAGCGCTTCGCTCATGACGTGCTCACTCGACGCCACCTCATCTCCTCACTCTTATACACTTCTATCTTTATAAATAAGCTCTACTAAGTCTATTTACGTTGTACTGAACACTCGGAACTGAACTGGAACTTGACAATTTGTACTCTTTGAACTGGCTTCGTTTTGTCTCTTGTATACTAAATAGCACTTAATTTAACATTATACGGCACACCGGTTAACACTACACTAATCACAATATCTTCGTTTTGTCTCACTATCAATAAATTATATAAAAAGTCCTTAACAACAGGCAGTTAACTTATTCGAGTCTTAATATCTATTTATAAAAATCTTTGGCTGACTTTTTAGAAAACGCTCGAGGAATTGGTTCGATTTTCATTAAACTTTTTAACTATTTAATAAAATATTTTGTGCACTCGTTTAACGATCTATTTAATTTTGGAACGTTAAAATACTGGTCGTTGATAGATTTCCTTTTTTTAAATTTCTTCAAGGCTTCTTTTATTGTAAATACCTATCATTTCAGACTTAAATTAATTTGTACTGTTTGGGAGTTAGCGTATACTATTTTGCGTAAAGTTAATCGTTAAAAGATTTAAAAAATAGTGCTTATATAATTTTTTGAAACGAAAGATATGACTGGAGGCTTTGGTTTGAGGCTTTTGTGGATTTTGGTTAGTTTCGTCGTTATCGCACGGAGGGCGGAGGCTGGCCGATGTTATCCGTGCGGCCTGCACCAATCTGTGGGCAAATTGTGTTATTAATAATAGTTATTATATAATTAAATTAAATAACAGCAATGTTCACTAATATTTTCACAAAACATTCAAATAAAACTATCTTAAGAATTAAACTCGCGTTATTGGTTACATTTTAATTTTAATCTGTTTCAAATGCTTTTCAGTAATCATGTTTACGGGAAGACGAGATAAAATGGGTCTGTAAGTGGATTAAAATTAACTAATATAAGCAAGTTCTATCAAAAAAATAGTTTCATTTAAACACCATGAATAGATACTTAATCTCAACTTTTAACCATGCACCAACATTACTTGTAAAATCCTTTATTGTTTTAGATAATAATATTAGTACATAAACAAAAAATGTATTAAGGACTGATTGTTAATCCTCTAATAAATTTTAATTTAATATATATTTTATTTTATTATTTTTACTATAGAATCTTTGTCAAAATATAATTTTAAATCAGTTAAGAATTAAATGATTCTACGTTATAAATAAACCTATTTTGTATAAACATATTTTGGATGTATCGGCGCATGCGTATGTCGTGTTTTGAACGAGCTTAAATCGATGGCGCGAAATATTTCGAGTCTTATATTATGAGGGTTGTAATTATTTTTATCGATAAAAAAGAACTACTAGAGAAAAGAGTTAGTAAATCTATACAAGTTATATATTTTATTCTTGTGGGAGTTGTAAGAATAATAAGAAAAAAATATATATATGTACTTTATATTTCAAATAATATTTTACTAACAAATTTAACGTACATATATTTTGTTGTGTTTGTTGCGTTACGTTCAATATAACAAATAAGAAATCATAATTTCATGAGTAACTTTACCAAAACCAAGTAAAACCGTGAACAAAGCTAGTATCTAAAGATTTCTACAACTGAAACAACAGTAATTGATAATATCACGATATTCTAAAACTATTCGGGTGTCGTCACGTGGTCGCTTGTAAACAATCTATTAATAAACGCATAGCGAAGCTCTATTTCGGTTTTACTATTTTGAGGTTAACTATTTTTAATGGTTACCATTTTAACCGACGTTTGGATTTGTGTTGCTATTTTTAATCATATTGTTTTTATATGCATTTTATTAATAGTGTTACTGTGATTTAATATGAAAATTTCAAATATATGAAAAGACAAACATTTATATTATATTTTTTATTAGTTATATAATGAAAGTATTAAGCTCAAAGCTGAAGTAAATAGTCACGTTCTCTCGTATCTATATCACATACTGGCTAGTGACGTCATTATTAATAAATCTATAAATAAATACATGTATTTCATTATATTTTTTTTATCCCATTTATGCGTTAAGGTTTTTGTAAATTCTACATATAGAGAGAAAATATCAACATGCTTGTTCCGACTTTTCTCAAACACTCGTTGATGTTGATGGAGGTAAAGAAAAAGTTTTACTTCTACTCATGCCACTTTAACATTGCAAAACTGAGTATTCTTATAAGGATCATTACAGCTTCTATTTAAATATACTTATTTTCTATTTAATATAATTCTATTTAGTCTCAAACATTATTATTATACATTGCGTCATCAAGCTTAAAAGTACGATCAAATTGTCCTGACTAGTAATCACAAGGCGAAACTCTTTGTAGATGCGCACAAAGAACGTTCCTCGAAAAAAAAAAGATTAAAAAGCTCAGTTGAAACGGAACGCAACTCGAGATTTTAGTGTGAGTGCGTTGTTATTGGTGCGGTGTGTCTGTGTGCGAGTGTTCGTGTGTGTGGGTGACGGCCGGGTGTGTGCGGAACGCGATAGTATCTGGGTCTCGGTTGTCAAGGGCAACCGTACAACCGCTGCAGCAAGGCATTGCGCTTTCAGCTTTGCGCTGTAATTATACGGCTTATTTTTAGTGCGGATGTTGTCGCTTTTTTGTCCTGACGCGTTCTGGCGCAACGAGCGATGCATGTTTGGATGACGTTCGGAAATCCTTGAATCTTGAAAGCTGAACTTGAAGTCTCGGTGTTTTCATGTTTTCGCTTTTGCGACGCCATTGAAAATTTGCAAAGGATTTAATGGAACACATTGTTTTATAGTTGTTCCACTAGAGATATTTAGTATTATTGTTTAATTTATGAATGAATGTAGACTTTATCATGTATCGAAAATTCTAGTAGGTAAATGTTGTAATTTAATCGGATTCCAATGGTTATTATTTGATCATTTTTATGGCAGTACCGGCTGTAGTACAAAGTAACACATCCGGCGCCTGCGCATAATACCTGCACCGGAAACTGATATCTATACGGTGATCATTTTACTGATAAAGTTATTGATAACTTTATCCAACGATGTGATAACTTAATAATACGAATGGAGTTAAGATTTTATATTATTCATGAAACTAAATGTAATAATATTTAGGCAAATGTGATTGTAAAAATATTTCAAATTTTTATAATAATATCGTCTAGAAAACCATACATATTAAACTGTATTATATAATATACTACCTGATTGTCGCGACTCCGTCGATATATTTTTAATATAACGAGAGTACAAAAAAGGACCTAATACTGTATACTTTTAAAAGCCTTTTCTTATACTGTTTGCAATGATCCAATATTAAAATGTACCTCAATATACGGTACATCAAAGATAATAATTTTTAGGCTCAACTGGTAATAGATGCGTTTAAAAAAATCAATCTAAGCTATATTGTAATTATGATAGAAAGCTAAGAAGTGAAAACTTTTCAATAATACCTCTTTCAATAATAAATTTCTTATTTATTCTTTGAAACCAACATTATAAAATATAAAGTATTTTTATGAGTTATTCCGATTTTTTTCACTGTGATATATTATTATTATATGACATCTTGATTGTTGGATATATGTTGTATTATTAAAGTGTATTAAAATGAACATTTCTCACACTATTATTTAGTAATAAGTATGTGCGCAGGATATGTACATCAAAATGATTGCTGGCTCGTTTATATTGTTGTTACAAATTCTAGGTTCGAATGAAGAGCTTTTTAAAATATATACATACATACTCATTATGTAAGATTGTTGTATTCGTTTCATTTATTTTATGAAGTATTCAAACCTATATTTGAAATCAAACTCGCATATTTCAGTATTGAAATAAAATCGTGAATCTGCGACACGTGTTACATACCTAGCTGTGACGTCATCCCGAAATGATTTTCAAAACAAAAGGGCTGTAATTAAGAGACATTACAATGATAAGGCGATCTCTCATATAGAGTTACGTCCCATCCCATTCAAGCACTCGAATCCAGTTGAATAGAGCCGCAGATGTGGCTTTTTTTACAACAATCTTTCCCACACTACCACTTTTTCTTATACCTTAATACTTTACCACATTATAGAACACCCCACGCGATTTATATTACACTAATGTGAACTGTATTTCAATAGAATTAAGACCGCCGAATCGTTTATTATATTATAACAACGGAATTATAAGTTTGTCGCTATAGTTTTGTAAGGATTTTTTGTGCATGTCTTTCTCCACTATCGGATGCGACATCGGAAATTGAATATTTTTTCATCTTACACCTATGAGACTAAATTGTTTGCAGGAAGTCACACATGTATGAATATAAATGTATGATTTAGTATTGTTTCCTTTTGAAATTGTAGCTTTGTAATAAAACACACGTTAAACGGAATCGAACTTGAGAAAGTCATTCGGAAGTCCTTTACAAGGATATATACAAAAAATACGATACATACTTAATAGGATTTAGACTAAATAAGATTTGAAGATATTAAAAATGAACAAACAGAACGTATACTTTAATAGAAGTATGATACAATGCGACCGAACGTTCACCGGCGAGACTCCTCTAAATAAAGTACTATATACACTATATATACTATACATTGCAAAACTTTGTCCGTCGTTATAATGTTTGAACTACACTTTATACATCTCAAAACCATAGTCCCTTAGTTTACTTAGGAGCAATAAAACACGGATTATCCTTGAGAAAATATGAATGGATTTAATATATTACTTATTTCAATTCAAAACGCGGGATTCGAATAGGCTATATCGATTTTTATAAAGCTTTTGTACTTATGACCATGTTAATTGAACAAATTTAAACCATTGCAATATAAGTAGTAATTGTATTAGTAGTTAATAATGAAATCAGATTATCAAATCAGACCAAAAACTAGACGAAGGAAGCAACACGATACAAGAGGAAGCATTGCACAATCCGTTGCTCTCGTTCCATAACCGCGGGGAGGGGGAAGGGGGGGTAAATTGGCCAATTTGTTTATTTGTTTTCATTGGCCTCACTGAACTTGACTCGCCATTATCGCATTCACGGGAGGAAGGCGCATTATTTATTCGATTATTCCGTGGGAGCGGCGGTTGACTAAAAGATTTATAGATATCAGACATCAGTGAAACACTTAACTATCAATATATAATTTAATTTAACTTCAAATTATACTATATATTGTACATTTTCTAGAAGTGATATAATTAATTGATTTGTTCAGAACACGTTTAGTCTAAAGAGCTCTTGTATTGTAAATATGCTTTATCTTCAGATAATCTTAACTGTTGAGTTAAAATATAATTTATGTATAAAAAATATAATATCGATTATATTAATCAAATTAATTAACGAAGAATTTACTTGTCTCTTATTATCTCTATAAAAACAAAGAACATTTTAAGATAATTGAATATTCTCCTTGATATTAATAGAATCATGTTTGAATAATTAAGTAGAGTAAGAAGCAATAAATGTGCCACTTTTGGACAAATGGTTCCTTTCCAATTACTAAAAATGTAGAGCTGGAGTATTTTGTTTCATACTCTTCTCTTTTATAACAATTATACACAAAACTTTTGTATCTATTAAACATATAATCTATATACAATATCTGATTAACTTCGTTGTACTCTATCTTATCTTTCATTAAAAAGATATATATTATTAATTAAAATTGAAACAAAAGTAAATTGAATCTTATTAGAAATGTATAATAAAAACAAAAGCTAAAGTTAATAAGTCATATTAAGTGAGACATTCAGGTAGAGTCACGCACTAACTGCCTGAATTATTTACAATTAAAGACAAAATTACGAGAATCATGCGCAGTAACAATGATACGTCGATGCGTCACCCGTGCTCCCGCTACTTAACGACTACAAGCAAGCTTTCGCTCAAGGAATTCGCTATTTCTTTTCACTGAACTTTTGCCAAACGTTATAGCGTTTCGTTACAACTACTTTCAAAGTACAGAACTAAGCAACGTCTACCCACAGCAGGAAAACGGGGTTTGAATCGCGAAAGCTGCACAACGAAAGCTCTGGCGGAAGCACGCGAACCGGCGCCGGAGCTCGCTTCACGCTCCACTGCCGGCCTCGTCTAACTAAACATCACAAACAACCAGAAGCTCCACAACACAACTTTATAAACTACACATCCACGAAAGCTCGCACAAAACTTTTGTATACACGAGCGGTACCTTCTCTGGTCGCTTGATCCATCCGCCTCCTTTTTTTCTTCGTCTCGCTGCCTTGGAAATACAAAACGGCTCGAAGGACGCACGCGAAAAATAAACAAAAATGATGTAGTTCGCGATCGCGTCGGTGCGCGTGTCCCGGGCGCGAGAGCGGAGTGCGCGCGTGCGTTCGCGTCGGCTGTCGGCGGAGGACTGGCGCGAGGCGACGCAGCTGCCTCGGCCAATGGCGGCCGGTCACGTGACGCCCCGCGCCCGCACACGCTTGTTTACAAATAATAATAATACGGCCGGTGGCGCCGCGTCGCTACGCCGCTACGGGCCTACAGCTACGGGCTACGAGCTACGCACAGCTGTCGCTGCATTTGGCGGGATTCGATTCGATCTGTTTACTTTACGAGCTTTCGTACTCGGTATCGATCGACGAAGTTCCGGACGCGTTTTTATCGCGTATTAATATATTGCGTTAAACCGCCGCGTTCTTATTTCCATGTTGTTTCCTGTTCTGTTTATTTACGTTGAATAACATGATTACTTTGTGATTTTCGCGAGGAGGGTGCGAGAGTCATCCCCGGGTCGACAGGTTGGCTTCCGATTGTTTTGCGTTCAGGTCGTAAGGTGCAAGGGGTTTGAACCCCGATAGTTCACCTATATACGGCGGTCCCCTCACGGCGTCCCGTGGTCCGAGGACTCCGGCCTGGTCCCCTTCACCCAGTTAACACCCCGCTCGTTATCTCGTCACTTACCTCGCGAGCCTTCATAGATAAACAATAAACGGATCCTGTGTACATTTTTCTTAACGACTCACTTTAGTCCTTACCTCTTTATATAAGAAGCAAAAGGTTTTATGATAAAAAGGAAAATTCTTATATAGAAAGTGACACAACTTTCACTCATAACATTATAACATACATTTAATAAAAAAATGTGTATAAAAAACAAATTATGACCACGGGTAATCACAATTTTCGTATAATTATGAATAAACATCATTCCAAATTATTAACAATTATAAATATAAGTTATGTAATAACTAAGTGCCACCGAAAAGTATCAGAGGTTGCAGGTTCGAGTCTTGGTTGTGTCGATATTCATTCTGTATTAAATTAAATTAAATACAAAAATGTAAATGAAAATTAATTGAAAATATAAACATTATAAACTATTTTATACTGCTCATAGCTTTACTATTTATAATACAAATATTACTATTTTAATCATAAAAAAACTCTATAAACCTAAGTAAAAAAACACACACACACAAACACACACACACACACACGCACACCATTAAATAAATAAAATAGTAATAATTTTATACATTTATAAAGGTCTTAATAATCATAATTTATAGTACTGATATTATTATACACCCTGTTAATATAAATGTAAAAGCTTGGCTTAAATGCATATACAAGGTAATTTAAGCTCTATCTACATGTGATAAGGTGTATTTTAGGGTGTGTGTACAATTGTATAGTTCTTCGATCGATATGCGCAGGGACAGCTCACGAGAATTTTATAGTTTGAGTACGAATTATTATTAGATTTACTTATTTACTTATGTTACTTGTTTAATGTAATTACTATTTTGGGTTGTTACTTTTATAAAGTAGTTACTGTTTTAGGTTGTTACTTTTTTAAAAAGTTACTGTATTAGGTTATTACATTTTTAAAACTTACTGTTTTGGGTTGTTACTTTTTTTAAAGCAATTACTGTTTTAGGTTGTTACTTTTTAAAAGCAATTACTGTTTTGGGTTGATACATTTTTTTAAACTTACTGTTACTTACTTACTTCTTTTAAAGTAATTCCTGATATGTATCCCAATCCTGGGCATATTCCCAGTTAAGGTTTGATTCACTCAGCTTGATTACTTACAGAATAGTCTTAAAAGCTATTTTACTTACTATTAATTATTATTATTGTATTTTAAAATTAACAACATTTATTATATCTTAAGAGCAATCATTTATATATTTTTTAATAAATGTAACAAACCAAATATGATTAAGAGTTTCCAAGGAGTCGGTTCTGAATTATATTTGCCAAAATGTATAAGTTATTATATGTATAAAGAATTAAAAACCTCGTAAACTATTTTATTTAAGATAAATATTAGTCAATCAAATATTACCCATTTCAGAGACTAAATTAATTATTATTTGGTTGTTGGACATGTTAATGTGTTGAAGTTTGTATATTTCGCTGGTGACGTCACAGCGCCCGCGCTGACTCATCAAATTTTCACAAAATTACTCATTTCTATCCCAACATCATTATATTAATTCTCATATTCACGAATTACCGCCATCTGTGCCCAATTATTGATTATGTTTTCGTCATGCTAACTGTTTTTGATAGGTTTACAAATTGTTTTGCGACCACATCAATTTATATTACAGATAATTTAATAACTTCCTAATAATTTATATTTCTAAATAGATTACTATGCTATTAAGTCATAAAATAAATTACTCAAAAACTATAATTGAAATGCTAAAACCTAATCCCCCATAAAAGTACAGAATGTATCAAAAGAGCAAAATAATATTGAACGAAGCTGACCTATTAAGAGTTACATCATAAGTCCTATTATGAGGGACGAAATGAAAAAAAAACTAAAAAAATTAAAAGATTGCAATGCGTGCATCGCCGCGCCAATTTCATTGCTACAAAAGTGCGTAATATCGATTACTGGCTCCCTTACCCCATCTTCCGTCTCGCTCGCACGACGCACGACGCACGCCCGGAACAATAAAAGCTTAAAACGGAACGCACTACCAATGTCAACTTTCCGCGGGAAGCGGAGACGCCATTTTGTTTCTGCTGTCGCGCCATAGGTCCTTTTTTCGCGCCAAAGTCGTCCCCCGCGTAGTCGCCATGACAACCGATCTGTCACACGCACAGAACATAAACGCATTGATTTTTTCCCCGCTTCCTCTTTTACTTTTACGCGTGTTGAGCGACTTTTTGCTTCAATTTTTATTTTAAAAGCGCGAGTTTTGGCGCTCGCTGTGCGAAGTGCTCTCAGTACGACGCGAGCACCACTCCGACGCATTGAATATAATAATTAATTTGTGTTTGGTAACAAGACTGTCTCCGGTAAAAGTATAACTATTCTTCTATTATATTAAATAAAATATATATTATTATATAAATTGAATACTTTTAATATCTATGTTAATATATAAATTAGATAAAAATAATTATATAAATATTTATTATATATACACTAATGAATATTTTGAATTATTTTACCACTAAAGACGCTATGTGTTAAGGTAGGCCCGCAGCCCCTCGCTGTAGATCCAACTCAATCTAAGAAATGCCCCCAAAATTTACCCCGATTGTAGAAACGTTTCAATCTCATAAATACATCGATATACTTAATATAATTGAAAAAAAAATAATGTAATATACAACATCTAATGGTTTTTTGAAAGTTTATTTGTAACAAACTTTTACTAATTTGCTATCTTCTTTTTCGTTTATAAGTGATAATAAAATTATACAAATATGAAATGAAACTGATAAATATTATCAATGAACGACTTCATGACTTCGTGATTTTGATAAATGAAATTTATTATTGAAAATAACTTGGCATAATTATTTAATATGACATTTCAATTGATTCCTCACAATGTTATATGAAAATAAAATAATATAACCACAATTATTTATTATATTTATTAAGTTTAACTTAAACTTAAACTATAGTCGACAATTCTTTATAAAAAAGCACACACATATAACTATATATGTCATATATATATATATATATATATATATATATATATATATATATATATATATATATATATATATATATAGTTATATGTGACGGTGACGTCACGTAAATAATGTGTAACTAGCTTAAAATGTTAAAGGATATTTTCA
Source organism: Melinaea menophilus ssp. n. AW-2005 (assembly GCA_918358695.1). NCBI lineage: Eukaryota > Metazoa > Arthropoda > Insecta > Lepidoptera > Nymphalidae > Melinaea > Melinaea menophilus. Next base: position 5,410,296 of record OU911057.1, on the reverse strand, counting down.
ACTGTCAACTCTTATTTAGTAAAGATGTCCGGTTAGAGCGAGAGAGTATATCTTATTTGTGTGAGTGAACGAGATAGATAGAGAACTTAGTTAACTATATGTAAAAATGTCCTGTTACTGGAACATAAAATTATTTATTATTAATTTACTTTAAAAAAAATACATTTATCAAAAATTGAAAGACTTATAGGGAAATATTTTTCATTGCAATTTTCAAAAAATGCAGGAGATCAAATATTCTGTCTACAAATAAATGAAAATTTTAAAGAATTATATAATATTATATACTAAGCTTACTCAATATAACTATTAAATAGATAAATTATAGTTCAGATGAAATAAGATACTCACAAGCCAAGTCAGAAATTCTATTTAAATTGATATTTCTACTATTTACAAAAATAATATAACGCATAATACTTGATTAATAATTCTTATGTATATACATTGTTTAATACTTGCATAAGGATGCCACAATCGAAGGAATTAAACAAACAAACAAAAAAACTAATCATTTTATACAACGGACATGACCATTCTATTTTTATACAGTAACGGTAATGTCATGACTTTGCCTTAAAATATCCAGCAAAATAAAATAATAAAGCAATAATCTTCATTCATTAAAATACAGTCACATATATTCGTCTTGACGCTTTCTCAAAGTAAAGCCAGCGCCATCTGTTATGCGATAGCAGAACTAACTAAAAAACGATTCTTAAGTAATAACATCACAAAATATTTTTCAATAATTTGTTAATACTAATTATTGTTCATTATTGTACATTGACAGCAACTTGGGATCCAAAACACGTCGGTATATAGATTCTGTCCGCTCGACTCCAGCGCCACCAAACGTTTCTGTATGTATTTCTGTTCGCATCGAGACGTGTATCCCAGGGGTATAGTACATAACCCACTGCACTCTGTTGATCTATAAAATAAATGTAAATTTATTAAATAACATTAAATTTATATTATATATTTTTAGGAACATGTATAGTTTAGCTATTCAATAACAGATGTCGCTAACAATCGTAACTTTTAGATACACTTTAGTAAATATAGATGGCTCTTCTTAGGAATAAAAAAATTAAACCTAAATTATCCATAATAGATTATACTACCTCGATTCGCCTCGTATATAAAAACATATATAAAAACACATGTATTAAAAAAAGACTCATATGTTTTGAAAGTATCCTTAAAGTTACCCACGTTATGTTTACTTAAATTTACAATAGAAAAATAATATCAACACGACGAGTATTAAATAACATTGGAGAGTTATGTCCAGCAAAAGGTATTTCTTAAAATAATTTATTACATTTGAATATGAAAAATCAGATTTTAGTTGCACGATTCCAATACGAAATGTTTCGTTTCATATCACGCGCTGATAAAATACGATTTAGTCTAAAGTTAGTTTAAATAAATAATAAAAAAACTCACGCGCAAATCTCAGCCCGCACCAGCTGCGTCATGTTATCGGGCATGTTGACTACGTACCGCCAGTTGCCCTTGTTGTTGAGGGCGGCGCGGGGGTTGATGAACTGCGTGCGCGCGCGGCACAGCTCCTCCGACCCCGACGCCTGACGAGACGTCCGGCGCACAGGCGGCTCCTCGCTTTGATATACACGCAAATATAGTGTGAAAACCGATATCACGATTATGACGATTAGTGATAAGGTGAAGGTTATGAGATGCAGCTGATATCTTATTCAAATACACGAAAGGCAACTAATTGCTTGTTAAAACTTGGACGGTTGATTGGTAAAGAATAATCTTAATTGAACAAACTTAGCAAGCCCGAGCGCTATCCTCAGTGCCTCTGCTCCAGTGAGGGTCCTTTGAGCAGCTGCTTCCACCAGCTCGGCGTTCCGTCGTCGTCTCACATGTCGTGTCGTGGTCGTGCGCGTCGGGAACGTTATAGATCGTTGGATGCTCACGTCTGCGTCTGATCGTGACGGTGATATGTATCTGGAAGATATAATTGTAAACTTATTAGGCTGTTTGGCACAACTATCTTTTCTAATTGGAAAAAAAAAAAAAGTACGATGCTCCTTTGCTACTGGATTTATTCTATGAAAATGTTTTGAAACATTTTGTTTCTCCTATCAGACTGTGCCTAAATTGTTCAATACCCCAAATCAAAGACAAGATTTGCTATCATTTTGTTATTTGAGCGAAGCGAAGTGAGCGGAGCGTTTTACTGGGGACTTTTTGCATTCTTTGTCACAAATTGACTCAAAAACTACTTGACGGAAAATTATGAAACTTTGCAAACAAAAAGACACACATTAGGTGATGGTTTAAAAAAAATTAAAAATGTACAAAAAAAAAAAATTTTTTTTTAATGTCATGTCAAAAAACTGATTTTCCATTGAAGTCAATGGGAAACGATGAGTGAATACACTGGGCTCGCTTCGCTCAATATGCAAATAGCACCTGAGATTTCGCGAGCACAGCGAGTCGAAATTGAGGGTTTGCTGGCGCCCCTAGTAACAGGATATTTTAATTCTAAATTCTTATAAGAGTCTACTAAACTATAAAACCACTTACTTCCACCATTCACTAGGATTATACTGCGTCACGCCACTAGAGCCTTGCAACCAATCAGATTCATAATTCTGATACAGGGGTGGATTGAAATAATTCGGGTTATATAAGTTCAAGTTATCAGTGTTCTGTCTGAGGCGTCTGTTCTCATATTCGAACTGGTTGATGGATGGATTCCAGTACGTGGGTGATGAGTATCCTTGGAAGCCGAACTTGGAATAGTTGGAAGCTTGGTATGCTTTGATGTTGTATGGAGCTGGATCAGCTGCAGACGGTGGTTGAAGAGGTGCCTTTTCAGAGTATATATCTGGTCTGTCTGCAAATGTCAAATATAGTTAAGACTTTAAGTATTAGGATAGTTATATTTTCAATCCCAAAAAGTTATCAATTCTGAAGCACATTTCTTAATGGAATTAATATGTGTGATACACTAATTATTGGTTACATTAACAATCTTTTTTTAACTACCAACTAGTATTAAGTGACAATAATACAATTCTAGAAATTGATTTTATTACTGACATTGATTGATTATATTTTCACTAAATAATGATAACTGTTAATAGATTCATTCAAAATTCCATAATTCATAATGACATAACACTTATCAATAACTGTCATACTCTGCTTTCTAATAAGGTATTTGAAGCCCAAAATTTCGTTAAACATTTATAATATTATTAAGAGTGATGTTCAAATTTATGATTGGAAATTATAATGAGATTAGAATTTATATCAACAAAAGAAATACATAATAGAAATATCTATAGTTTAACAAGGTTTTCGTTAAAGCAGAGATTTTGTAATATTTGAGTTAAACGTCAATATGTTCTTGTTATTTTATTTCTATATTTCAAAGAATTTATACATACAACTGACAACTTACCCACCAATATATACCAACTACTAGCAAACTTGTTCAAAGTATGTATATTTTTAAATATTGTCAATTCTTGATAAATTTCACAGTTAGAGATTTATATCAATCGATAAGAACAAAGATTTAACTATCTTCTATATACCTAATAAGGTTTAAAATTTGTTCAAACAATTATTATTAGTCATAAAGAAATATATTTAAGAAATGCGACCAGTGATTATTGAGTTTGAAGTTTTTGAGAATTTTGTAATTAAATAAAATTATTAAATTGTCGGTAAATCTCACCTTGATTATATTTGTGATACTTTGTGTTATAATCCTTGTGCAGTCCGTCATCCACGAGGGATATCTGATCGACGTGGGGCAGAGAGTTGGGTCCGTACCCGTAAGGGTAGTTGTTTTTCTTATTAGCATCGAAGTTGTCACGACTCTCGTCGGACAGCAGCGTCCGGATATCGTACTGACCCGCCTCCACCAGTTTTCTGATCACTTTTCTAGAATAAAATGTCACTGATGTAAAACAGATTGATACCAGATGCATGATAAATAATATAATATTATTTATAAGCAAGTTCTTTTCTTTGTAATGTCATTTTAGTTTTATCACTTACTCTGGGTATGGATCAGGATGCAGGCAATAAGTGAGTCCAGGCTGAGCGCAGGCCGGTGCCCGTCCGGGGGGTGCCGGCTCGAACGCGCAGTTTTGACCGTACGGACAGTTGTAACCTTCCCCCTTTGTAGCCGCCCATATTATCTGTAGCAAAAAACATGCTATAACCTAACAATTTATTATATATAAATACGGGCTTATAAAGAAAAAGCCTAACATACAACCTTGTAATACGTGGTAAAATATATAAAGAGATTTTTTTTTTCAGAAACTTTCCGCAAGTTAGACATTTATTTGGCTTAATCTTATTTTTCCTTATGTAAACAAAATTTGTGTATAATAGAAACCTGAGACTTTAAAATAAAGGTTTTATTTGAACAATAAAAATACATGTCGAGTAAGTTTTAGGTTTTTAGAATCTATATCATGTTATAACATAAATAGTTAACAATAATATATAGTATTTTCATTTTTTTATTTCTCATATTCAATACTATAGAAAGGGTTTGTATAAGTATATTAAATATAATATTGTCGTCTGTTCGTACCACCCACTGGTACAGATATAAATGTCAAAGTCACAATTACTCACCGTTTTAAATGAAGTGATTTACTTTTAAAATATTAAAAAAGTTACCTCTTTACACTTCATGTCATACGCTGTATTTTGTTGTATGTATGTATATATATATTTTAATATATGTATTATTACTATTAACTATTACAAAAACTATTTGAGTTAATAAAAGTTACACAATTTTTTCTGAAATAGAAGAAGTAAATCTAAAGAAAATCTAAAAACAAATTCGCGAAAGTATTTACGTAATAGGTGAATAATCTATTTATTTACGTTACAACGGGAAAATACTTTGGAAACTGCATTTGGATATTCAAAAGGCGAGTTGGATTAAACGCTTTCCTTTATGTGATAAGCATATATTACGACTTGAGTCATTCTACTGTGAGACCATTTATACTATACTTACGTAATATAGACTAAGTGCCAGGTCATACAAGATGTGGGTAGTTTATGATTTGATTAAAGCGAGGCTATTGATATAATTACCCCATTTCTCAACAATGGGTGATACATGGAGTCATTATCACTGAACCAGATGTCAAATATGTCAGATGTCAAACGTGTAGATGTCAAACATGTCAAGAGCACGCGGAGGTGTTTAAAATAGTGTTAAAGGGTCAAACCAAATTACACAAAAGAAACTCTGTAATCAGTGTAATTATACTCATTAAGAAGCATTACTTACTTTATATAGATGTCATTGGGGAGGAATTTGCTTTTAAGTTATTTAAATGTTTTTTTAAGTACTATCCTCATATCCGCGCTTCACAAATCCGTTATGTACTAAGATGGTTACGAGTATAGAGCCTTGACAAATATTACGGAACCTTTGAACAATGACTACCTTCGGTTTCATAATTTGTTGTAACAAATACTTTTAACAACTAAAACATTTTACCTACTAAGTTCTTTTTTTAATTCAAACGTTTAATATCATTACAAATGTTAAAAAATAAATATTACTTTTTATTTGGAATATTTTTAGTTCAATTTAGTTTTAAATTTAGATCTATTTAGATATATTTTATAGACTATATAGATATATTTAACAAGTCCACACAATTAATTCATTCAATTATGATATGATAAGTTTTCATAACCATTAACAAACGTAATAATTACATAATTGCAAAGATCAAGTGACTTCGTATATAACTGAATGTTAGAGGCAATAACCTCTTATAATAGAACATATTAATAAAGTATTTGTAATAGAAATAAATGATTATACAACCTTTAGTTAAAAAACGTATAAACATGTAGTAGTCGTGTAAAATATTTGATATAGACACTATGAAGCACGTAACAATGAAATGGGTCCATTGTTTAAGTTCTAATTAGCATAATAATGTTCATATTTTCCGTGTAGATACACTGACAGCGAATACGCAGAAATGTCGCAATACATTGTTTAATATGTAGGAAATATTGATTTATCTATAAAATCAATATAAAAACATTAATTAAAATCATATCTGAGCAGAAAAACATATATTTTTTGTATTACCAAGATATCTTTTTTGTTACTGCTGAGATATCTTAAAAATTTATTAATATTTCTCATACACAAAGACTTATTTATTAATCGTAATATTATTTTTAAGTGTAAGAGACGAAAAGGAAATTATAAGTTACGCTCTTGTCGGAAGCTGTATCGATGTTAATTACAGAAAAATCTATAGTTACCTAACTGTATTGTGTTGTAACCTGTGTACTATAATACTATAGCAATGTGGTTGTCAATAAATTTTGATACATTTGTTATTTGGTTATTTTTTCATATATAACATAACATAACCTAAACGTTTCATTCATAACATAAACGTTTGTTTAATTAAAAGCTTAAAAAGCGTGCTTTTTTTCTGTATTTTTTTTATGATTGCGTTGGAAAGAAAACTTAAATTTGATAACTTACAAACTGCGTAACTTGAAGATAAAAATCAACAACTCGGATGAATACTAACTACCATTGTTTGAAAGTAGGTAAACGCGTTACTTTAGAAAATATCTTACCAACTGAGGCAAGACTAAAACATTAAGAAACCAGAACTCGGAAGTTGGAGTATTGCTCATATGAGTCTTATATACATATATATTTTATCTATATATATGTATATATACACTGGGTAAATACGTAACGTTATGTTAAATATAAGAGATATCCACATATGTATTCATAACGATATCTTTTGAACTATAAGGAATAGAGGCTTAAAATTGGTAGGAATATTCTTTTTGCCAAATAAAAGTCAGGTTGAAATGCGTTCTGCTTTTCAAGAAATTTCACACGCTTGGGGTGAATTGAAATATTACATTTTTACACCATAGCTCTTATTTGACAAAATATTATTTTTGAGATGTGAAAAAACGTATTTTACGTAATTTCCCACACAAAGGTCGATAATAAAATAAATAAAGGCTTTAAAAATAATTAAACTTTTAATCTTAGGATTTCATTTATTATAATTTTGAACAAACATATACCATATAAAAGACAAGTACGTTTGTTTTCAATGTCACAGAGGTGGAACAAAAGAGGACAATATACTTTCTAACTATGTCATTATTTGGTTGGAAAATACTTGAGTCATCGGGTACAAGGGTAAAGTTAATATCCATAGTAATAACATATTGGATTCGATATTCAATATACAATGTGCATTTCTAACATTTTTTGTGTCATTGTATTTCATTAAAATATTTTTTCAAATTCATATCAATTACTTTTTTTAAAATATTAAATAGGTTTATCAAAAACACATACTAGTCAAATGTATCCTATGTCGTTGTATGTTATACAATAAAAGAAATAAATAAATTTATGTTAAATAAGAATAAGAGCATGATTAAATTAAGAGTCATTATTTTCTCATTAATTATCCTTCAAATTATTAATTAAAATACATATCAATTAATCAGCCACACCCAGTTTGTCTGTCTGTAGAAACACGAACACGACATGACTGCAGACAAGGAGACAACACAAGGGTAGTCGTGATCTGTCCTGGCACGCGCCAAACATTCTAAAATTACAATAATTTATACTAATCAAAACTATGCCACTCCTGCGACTTTGTTCACCCATTTAATAACTCAATTTTATTATTTTTTTTAACTTGTAACGCTTCCGCGAAATCGTTGTCTGTGACATAACCTTGTTCCAAGGTACATATCATTTAGACCTTATTATAGGTAAAACTGACACCCTTATGTTATCTATGACTTTACCCACATATATACTATTGACACTGACGAATATTATATGTATATGTAATGAATATATCATTATTTTATTACTTATTAATTAATTATAAAAAAAATATATATTTTAATATTTTTAACAATTTACATTTCATATATAAACTATTTCTTTTCTTGACGTCAAGTGATCACTGGTTTGATTAAAAGTGGTATAAATAAATATCCAGAATACGGAAATTAGAGGAAACATACAGAATTAATTAAATATTTATGATATTCCAAGTATTGTAAGTAAACAATGTAATAAAATAATTGTATCAAGTAATTAAAATGTTATACAATAAATGTGACATTCTACTAACATTGATTTCATAATAAAATCAAGATTTATTATTATGACCTACATTTTATTATTAACCACAACTTTTATATAATTTTTATAATTATAGAAATGAAATAGAAAAAAAATAGTTAAACATTCGATCTGTTATTCAGTTAGCGGTTAGGAAATGCTTCGTCAGCCTCGCTCCAGTTCCATGTCGTTATAACGTCAACTGCATGTTAAATATCCTATTATGATTCACACATGATTAATGTGTTTCGATGATATTAATTGCATAAGTTTCCCAAAGTGTTTTTCATTATATAGTTTTTTTATTAATAATTTTTTATGCATCTCAAATCGATTGTGACGAAAAATTTCGAAAATGTCGAATGTCGTCGATGTAATTTTATTGAAATAATATTATAAACAACTATCGTATTAAGATAATCGATGTAAGCGGGCGCAACTAGTGCTTAAATAGTTCATTGACCCGGACATTTCACGATTCAGTTTCTTTTAATTTCCATAAAAACTAACAATCACGATTTTATATTTGTTTTAGATTAGATTTAGATTTGATATGTCATTTAGTTTATATTTTTATTGCTGAGCAATGACTTTGAATAATCGAATCCAATCTAATAGAAGGAAGATAAACGCATCGAGTCAACGATTATTAGAAAGTAGGAATAGAAGTGGTAACCTAAGTAGGACGTATAAGGAAGGTTTCTCACACTCCTCATACTCCTTACTCACACATTACTTATTACTTATTTATTTTTTGTCATTCAATCAACATAATATAAAGTTTTTAAGAGCAAAAAATGTTATGTTATCTACAAGGTCTTAGATATTTAATTTTTAATTAGTGCGTAATTACTTTCAAAATCGTGTCCAGATGTGTATCTGTGTGTCACGAGGTCCATATCTGATATGTCTCTCAATAACAATAAACAAAGCCCAGTAGGAAATCCTTGAAACCGTGTTCAGTAATGATTGAAATGACATTCCTTGTATTGTTAACAATTAATATGAATTTAGGGCGTGTTTGTTTTTATATAATAAAGTAGGTACCATAACATTAAATCATACAGAAAAAAATAATAATTAAAGAATAGATAATAATTATAAATATGAAATAGGTAATCACCTTGTAATTATAAGTTTATGTGGGTAGTTTATAATATATAAATCCAATATTGCAAGTGAAATTTAATAAATGTTAAATGTTCCATTTGATAATGAACTCTAAATATTTAAAATATTATTCAAGCACATTAATAATTCGTAAGGCGATATATTAAAAGTTAATTTACACAAATTAATGTAATTATACGTGTGTGCAACATGGTGTCTGCGCAGGCGCCGGCTGTGAGGAACTAAATTACTTTGCATGTGTTATTTGACGTAACCGTGTCAATGTCTGACTGCGAAAATTTGCAGGTCAAGAGGATACCATAGTCTAGAAATATAACATAATAAAGAATTTTAAAGCATGATATTTTATATATAAAATATTTGTTAACCTTAAATCGAAGCTCAATATTCTGTTCTTGCAATACTGTGCAAGTTCCACCAATGTGAAGCCATTCGTTTTCAATTGATTATACCAAATTAACTTTTTAGATGTCATTAAGACAAGCAATGACAGTTGATCTTAGTTACATAGAAATGACATCTTTCGACTTGTAAGTTACGAGTACTTACTATAAGAAAAGAGCAAGACCGAAGAAGATATGAATGGAGTGAAAAAAATAAATGGTGAAGAAGGCTGTCTTTACTGAGATGATGTATGATAGAAGAACGTGGAAAATAATGACATATTAGTCAGATAATTGGGACAAGGGTAAGTGGATAAACTTGGAAGCTACTTCATTCAGACCTTTAAAAGTAGCAAAGACTTTATTTCTATTAGCAGCGTTACTAATTATGAATGAAATTTATTCTTATAAATGTCCTGACTCGTCAATAAAACAATAAATAACCAAGTAAGTGTTTTTATTTTATAATTTTTAACTGTTTAATATTTGTTATATCCTCATTATAATGAAAAGTTGTGTAATTAATTATTACAGTTTATTGCATCAAAGTTACTATTTATTCGTATAAATGAGTGACATTTGAAAATTTCGATGTGTAATAGTTTGTCTGTGCATCTTTATGTAATGAGTTCAGAGATTAATGAAAGTGTTGAAAGACTCTTTTGTTATTATCTTTTAATGTATTTGGACAGTAATTTTTATTATAAATGAGAAAGTTAGATATTAGTTTAGACTTACTTAATGACGATTTTATTAAAGTTATTATATATTAATACACTGTTACATAAAGTTAGTTAAAAGATTTTGTGTTGCAGAAAAACATATTATTAGAGTCTCATACAAAATTTTTTGTTAAAAAATAAGTTGCTTTAATAAAAATAATAGTAAATTTGCGATTTTTTGCAGTATTGTGTGTGTTATTATTTTTGTATAATACATTTTAAGACAATTTAAGGTTTAACTTAATTCAATATCATGGACAGTGTTTTTGAGTAATAAAAATACATTTCTACACCGGCCGGTAAAGACATATCTCAATGAGATATACGAATTATTTATTTATTCATAAAAAACATAAATTTAAAATCCAGGTACATAAATTAGAGAAGATTTATTACGAAAGTATTGGATTTCTTTTTAGGAGTCAGCATATTAATGAGGTGTAATAAATAAAAATCAGTTTATAATTAAATATATTTTATACGGAATCCTAAATGACAAACAAAACAACTTTCTACGGGCACTAATACTCATTATCAAAAATTTAAACAAGTATTATAAAACCCGAATCAATTATATTAACGTGTTATTTCCTCCATTTCAATCCGTATAAATCGGCAATCGTATTCCGAGAACCGTCACCTTTGCACAATAGAAAGGTCGCAGGGTGTATTGTCTACTACGGGGTCTCCATCACGTTTATAACTCAGGGTAATTACATAATTTTTGATATGTTAATACCTAACCATGAGTCAGTGTTAAGGGTAAGACTTTTTTAGAACATTTTCTTGTTTATCTTGATATTCTATGATAATTGTATTAACATAAATACACTTATCTAGATAAGAAATAAGGATAACACGAAATACATTTAGTAAAATCGTTTCAATTATGCCATGAAAATAAAATCAATTAAAATCTTTATATAATTTGAAGTTGTCTATTGACATTGTAGCTCAGTTCGTAGAGTGACGGTACGATATCCCGGAGGTCACAGGTTTAAGTCCTGATCACATCGATGAACTGTTAATTGTATATTAATTAAAAATCTTCGATCTTGTATAAAGCAGTGCCAAGATCAATGTCACATGTCACACGACACGACACGTGTTTGATTAACATATAAATGTTCGTTCATATGATAATTGTAACAAAAAAAATACAAAACAATTTCAAGAACGAACAAATTAATCAGAACACTTTTAATGATATTATGAGAATATTATCTAATATTGTTTCTATATATAATATTAAATTAATATTAATAACAACAAATAAACTCAATAATATTGAAATAATTTTATTTTATTACATAAAAATGAGTGAATCTATTTAAAAGATAATCTAATAAATAATGACTATTAATTAGTGAATCATTAATCATAAAATTCAATTCTTTATTTAACATTTGGTATGAATAAGTAGTTTTACGTAATACTACCATAAAAGGATTAAGGCTTGCGAAATTTGAGATCGGATTTGATGAAAGTGAATGCACTGATCTAAGTTTAGTGAACGATCAAAAATATTTCGATATTTTGAATGGTTTTGTTTGTATTTTGAAAGTTAAAGCGTATAGTGACATTTAATAGTAGAAAGGCGTAGTGACAAATATTGTATTAGATTAGAGTTAAATTGTGTACAAGGTTAGCTTAGATTGGGTTAGATTAGATAGTGGATTAGATTGTTTACAACCTATTTTAAAACAAACTAAATGTAACCTAACTTATATTTTTTTATTGTTATATAAATTTAAATTATTATTGAAACATAACCTTTATTTATCGATAATTTTAATTATTACCAAGAAATTAAAATACATTTTTGTTTTAATAAATATCCATATATTGTAGTGATGTAATTTAATTACGAACTTAATTAAAACCGCTCCGTGGAGTTGAGCAAATAATTAATTAATAGTTAAACTTGAATTTTCTGTAATAATTACTACATTTCGGTAATTTTTTCCTTGTAATTTGTGTAATAAGAAAATGTTTTGCAAGGTTATTTATTTAATTAAGGTATTACATTTTAAGCTGTATATTTATACATATATATATAATTTTAAAGTATCGAAAAAATTGTTTTCTAAAAGTGAAGAGAACTATTCATATGTGAAAATTGGTACCAGGGATTTAGGATTTATTAGAAGTTAACGTGAAGACTTTTGTAATGTTGTTAGCGCATACTTAGGCCTCCTAATGGAGCCATCAGACAAAGAGACGATGTGTCAAGAGTGTCGTCATTACAAATGTGTGTCTCTAATGTGATATATATAGCATACATATATTAAAGTAAAAAATTATAACATCAGCCTAGTATATAACAGCCTAATATATGTCTCTTGGTTTATTTAAGTAGTAATAAGTATTTAGGTAACGAATAACAAACCAACTACTTAATATTTTTGTACCATAGATGACTGTTTTGTTTCATCGTGACCCACAAAGTGTTACAAAACATGTGTCAAGTGCGAGTGACGCAATGACAGTACCGTTAGATGTTCGGTGACACCGAATGTATCAATACTTCCGACACGCACACACATACACACACACACACACACACAAACACATATATACATATATAAATATGAGAAGAATGTATGAGGAATATATAATAAAAGTTTGTATGGGAGTTAAATAATTGTTGAAGTTATATATATTGGATATACATATGTTAAGTTTGATAGTAATGTGTTATTTTATTATTGTTATACATTACTTACTATTAAAAATGTTCTCAAGTGAAGAGTGAGTCTTGTGAATACCGCCATGACGCTTCGTTTACTTAAAATCTGAAAAAAAAAAAATAGTTAAGAAGTGAACTTTTGATACACATTTTTATATTATGTTGTGATCCAATAATTTGAAGAGATTTACAATTTAAAGGGATGTAGAATTTTGGAAAATCAAACCTCTTACTAATTTACTTGTAAATTAATTAATGAATGTAACATGTTAACATAAATATATATAATTAGTGTTAAAATATAAATAATAATATTCTTTATGATTTATGTTAAGTTCATCTCACGTTATGCAAAATAATACTTGCTTAAATCAAATATATTATTATTTTTTTATTTTTTACAAACAATGCTAATTGAAACGACACAAAATGAATTAAAATTTTCTATAGTAAACCGTGTAAAGAACGAAGGTAGGTTCCAGGGTTACGAAAATACCACATTTAAAAAAAAATGAACAAAGTAAACATTTAAAAATACAAAATTAATATAACTCTGCCAATAAATAAATATTTACCTTTTAGTAACCAGAAACAACACTTCAAAATTTATATTAATTTGTTATACTCTTTTAAAAAAAGCACAACACAATACGTTATCGAAACTGAACTCTGAAATTAGCAAAACAAAGTGAAAATAAAACTGTATTAAAATTGCATTGATTTTGATTCAAAAGAGGAATCCCTAGTTTTGAAGGCATGGCACAATTAGAAACAAAAGGGTAGCCATCTTTTAGAAAAAAAAGAAAAAATTAAAGACTCGAACCCAAAACAACGCAACATCGAAAACAACAACGCACAGTGAAAATTAGTACTAATTAAGCAGCGACGCAAAACGAATCGACGCAAAGCGAGGTATTGGTGTATAAAAAACACTTTTCCTCCTCACACTTGACACACCTGAGGGTCACGTTACAAAGAGGTCTGCTCTAAATAATTCACTTCACGTAGTTTTACACCACTTCTAATCTCCGCCCTTCAAGTAAAGAACACTATGATTTGTACCTTTTTGTTTCAATTTTGAGATTAAAAAATAACTATTTGAACAGAATTTTAGTTAAACCGTTAAACTAAGATTATATTAAAAACTGTCAAAGATAAAGTATTACCAGTAAAAATTAATTTGATTTTATAACATAACTAGTGTATTATTAATATTAAATTAATGTATTATTTAATTTAAATATAAAATAATATATGTTAAGAATTCTTTTGGATTTTATCTGTTTAAAAACTTACAACGTTTGAAAAACACACTCACTTTTATACTTTACTTATAATACGAAATTATTTCTGAACTAAACGATTTGAATTTATATATATATGAAAAGTTGTAGTAGTATGAATAGTATATTGACGTCGTAGTGATAACAATAGTGTTAAGAAGATACTTACTTGTAATTCCCACGGAACTATAACAGTGTTATATAAGCTTTTTATTGAACTAATTATCTCATTTTATATATAATAACAAATAATCTACATATGAAGCAATGAACTGATATGTCAATTTTTTTACAGAATTATTAACTAACTGATAAATTAATATATTTTGAATCTATTTGAAACGGTTCATATGTGTCTATATATGTATAAATATATATATATATTTACATATGTATATATCATTAGTTTTCTATTCTATAAAAAGAAGAGACAGATATAGATAAAATTGTTAATTAATCTTAGTTTCATTTAAATACTGTACTTGCAAATTCTTTGTTCCTAATTAAAGTACAATATATCTTATCTTATTTATTCGAATCCTTATATATTAGTTTATATAAACAGAACTAATAAATTTAGACTAGAAAGATACCGCGCTATAAAAGACTTCAACGCGCCAGATACTATTTTCTATACATAGTTTTTAGCTATCTTTATCGAGTAATATAATTTAATTGTGTATTCTATTGTTTTTATTTAATATATATTATAATACGGCATTGGTTTAGATATTTTAATATGAAAACAAAAGCTAATTACCGTGCGATTCGCTTCAAGTGTTATAAAAACAGAAAAATATATGTAAATCATGTCTGAGCCGGAACCGAAATTATACATTTTTATGATTCATTTTATTGTCTTAATTCATGTTTTATTTCAGACACAAAATATTCAATAATAACATTATAATAACATATTTGTATAAATATTAATATCTTATATAAGACTTTCAATATTTTACAGAGACTAATAGTTAAAATGTAGATTTTCTATCTATAAAGCTATCTAATTAGTATTGACACATTATTAAAGTAACATAAGAACATACATACATACAACCTACGAAAACACGTGACAAAACTCAAAAACGTCCAACACAGCTCTCACGAAGTCAAATTTGATGACCGCGTATTTACGATCGTGCATCGCTGCATTGGATTAAATCGTTCACAGGTAACACGTGGTCACGGGTAACAAGTAACAGGTAATGGTAACAGGTAACAGGTGACGTGTTACCTCGACGCGAGTTAGCGCGGTACTGACAGACCGGCCGGTCTGAGCTAATCGCATAACGGGAGAAAGTGATATTGTTATATATTTAGATTAAATATATATAATATATATATTTACATATATATATATATATATATACATATATGTATTACAAATGTCATATGATCTATTTAAATTGTTAAAATGATATATAAACTATGTTTCCAGAGGTAGCTGGTTCGAATCCTGACCGTATAGTTTTTGTTTCTAAATTTATTTAAAAATATAATATATTTTATAGAGTTTTTGTTAAATAATTCCGTTCAAATATCCTCACCTGACACCCGCAGTGACCTACTCGCGATCAAAGAAAGCATACTAGACATATTGTTCCAAATTCCTGCATCGAATTAAAAGAAATGCCATTAACATAACTAGGATTTGAACAAGTTTTTAAGAATGTGTAGCTTATATACATATTATACAATATTTGCTTTTAGCTAAATACTAATGGAAAATCTGTATAAAATATTAGGTGTTATATGACTCGCTAAAATAATAGTATTTAAAATACTTGTGTTTGTTTGCACTTCAAGAATAGGTTTAATTAAGTAATAAACAATACTTATAGTCCAAAAAAACACTTATTTTTAAAAGATAAAAACTGATTAATAATAATATAATGAAACTGCTAAAAGTATTTTATATTTCAGTAGAAATTTAAAAAGAAAACACAAAAAATGATTTGAGGTTTAATTACAATTAAATTAAAAAAGGGATAATAATTTATTATTTGACGGATGGGAAGCAGACAGAGTCACTGAATATAGCCAGTATATAAACGCACCGACAAGGCCGCATTCACAGGATTTTATTTAATTAATGTTATCCGTATCGCTATTTATTAATTATTCTCTTTATATTAAAATTGTAATAATACTAATATACTAGTTGCCTCGCGCGGTTTCGTCCTCGGTAACATATAAATGCAATTTATACATTGACAGAATTGTAAGTGAAGTTAGTCTTCAATAGTTCAATTATGGCTGAGACGATTATTATTTAATAAACGTTACATAAAACAGTCCGAAAATGTTTGAGGATAAATAATTGTATTGTTTGTTTCTGTTTAAAAAAAACAAAATTAATGCAAAAAAATTTACAACACAAAAACATAAAACAATCAGTTACGCCATTTTGGAGACGAATCACAAACGCGGGAATACCCGAATTATTTATACTTATAACCCATTATGGCTTATTAAACCAACTACTAGACAGTAAAAGAATCTATTTATTAAATAGTAGGCTATTTAATAAATAGATTCTTTTACTACCTAGGTCATTCATTTATTAGTTTACTTCGAACATTCACATAGTAGCGAGGTTAAAACAAAAATATGTTGAAACCAACATACAATACGCTTGTGACGTCACATTCAGGCAAAACGACGAACTATTATATATTTATTTAAAATATTATCTAATATGTATAAACACTCTATTACGGTCTTTTTGCTTGTGACGTCACATTTGGGCAAAACAAATGCAATGTTTTAAAGGAAAAACACGTCACTACTTCAACGGT
Source organism: Melinaea menophilus ssp. n. AW-2005 (assembly GCA_918358695.1). Classification (NCBI taxonomy): domain Eukaryota; kingdom Metazoa; phylum Arthropoda; class Insecta; order Lepidoptera; family Nymphalidae; genus Melinaea; species Melinaea menophilus. The sequence continues at coordinate 5,393,105 of OU911057.1, read as the reverse complement.
TATATTTTTATCTTCCTAAAATCTTTAATAAGACTCCAGTTCTAAAGACAACCTCGTTTTTTTAGGTATAAAGTATTTCAAACATTTGGAATAATATTCCAGTGATAATCTTATGTTATTAATATTAACAACACATTTTCACTGTAAATAATACATCAGATTTCAAAAACTATAATATAAAGTCATCAAATAATTCATTTAATTTCACAAAAAATAGGTACACAACGAGCAGTTAGGTATGTAGTGTGTACGGAAAACAGAGATAAGAAGAAATATCTAATATATTTCTCTATCAATACTATAAAAATAATTAATTATTCTATTCAGATAAATCTAATTAATCCTAGAAAAAAAGTATTAAATTTTTAGCACCTTGTCTTGGATCTAAGAAATGAATTTAATTTTATATTGAGTTTCAAAAAGTAAAGTACTATAAGAACATATTAAAACAATGATGACAAAAATAACAGATAAAAAATAAGGTTTCCTTATTCTTTATTATAAAACCAGTAGTATAGATAAAATAATATATCCTAGGACAAGTTAACAATGTATATGACTTGTGCTAATCTGTTAGCTTGTGAGATGTGTTAGTATATGGTCACACCTGCACCCACTACCGGGAAAGCAGGAAAAATAAACACATTACACATCCTGACCATGTAAAATGTGTATTGCATAAACGTAAATATTACCTAATAATATATTCTGTAAGCCGTATTCATTTAAATGTGGGATAAACAAAACCCAATGCAAAAATAGTATTTCTACCACCGTCACTGGTATAATTGTATTAAACGTAATAATGTAATGCAATTAACACTAAACCTACCAAGTGGCGGTCAAATTGCCCGTTCTTAAACTTTTGTAAAACTTACACATTTTCAAACGTTATAATATCGTTATCAAACTACATGACAATTCTTAGAATATTTATATAATATTTTCTACACTCTTTACTTTTATTTATTTCCATTATTAAATACGTTATATAATAAAATAACTTTTAATTACTGGTCAATTTGACGGCGTGCGGTAGGAACAGGTATACAAGAATTGTCGGTAGGTTTAGTGTTAAAGTAAATAATGAAATGAAAATTAATATTTGTATTGTAATGTCTTTGGAAACAAAAAGCAAGGAATACATGACAATGCCCCGTAAGAAACAACACTAGAGGTTGATAAGTATGCATAAGGCGTAATAGTCTGATTTCTTTAGATGTTAGAATAAATGTCTATAAAATTAAGTTTCATTTCCCTTGTTATTCACATTGTAGTCGACTCTGACGCTACGTGAATATAAATGTAATCTCTGATTTTCTCGCAGTTTGTTTCCATTACACCCTTTTTTATTACGAATGTAATTATGACATTATTTTATGATTTTTGACAAGTTTCATTTAGTATGATATGCAAATACAGTTTCCAAATATAAACCTATAAATTTGAAGATATATTCATTAAGTGTCCAGTGCTGTAGTTTGTAATTTATTCATGGCGATTTGAGAATACGTGAAATGTAAATAGTTCACAATAGTTCATCGTCTTAATCACTAAATCACAGGTAAACAAATATTTATTGTGGTAGCACACGACATTTACATCGTGTCGTCAAAGGTTGTATTGCGCAAGTGGCGTGGGAACGCTCGCAAAAACTAGATCTTCGGAACTACTTCCGACTCGTGTTATGTAGCTTAGACGAGATATTGGGTTTTGGAAAGCTTGTGTTATCCTCTTTGCGACATTTTAGGAGAATTGTATGTGTAAGTAAATTTTAACACTGATCTCTAATAAATTTAATTTATTATAAATATTATAATTGTTTAAGGTTAAACATGAAAAATCTGAATTTTTTATAAAAAAGTATCCTAGTCCTCAAAACGAACTATTTCAATCCAACCACATCAAAATAAACTCAGTAGTTTTTATTTGAACCGACAGACTTTTAAAACTATTGTAAATATTATTTAGTTCGTATCATATATATATATATATATATATATATATTTCTTTCTTTTCAAATATATCTAATTTTGATTTTGTATCGTTACTGTTAACATGTACAATTAATATAAGAACCGACACATACAGGTGCAGTCACAGGTATCCGGCTAAAGATGTATTAAAGAAAATATAAAGCATGGGAGAAACGTAATCAAAAATTAACGTTAACTTCTGTAATACCTTGATAGCATACCTTGGGCCTATTGTTTTACGACCTCTTATTGTCGATAGAAATATTCGTACAAATTAGATTCACTATGGCCTTTGTTACATCAGACACGGAGCTTCGTGGACCTTATTTCCGATCAATTCTTTTATCCCTAAACAATATTAATATTAACACTAAATCTACCAAGTACCGTTCAAAATGACCGTTCTTAAACTATTGTAAAACTTACACATTTTTAAACGTTATAATATCGTTATCAAACTACATGACCATTCTTAGAATATGCATATAATATTTTCTTTACTTTTAGTTATTTCCATTATTACCTACGTTATATAGTAAAATAACTTTTAATTGCCGGTTAATTTGACGGCGTGCGGTAGGAACAGGTATACAAGAATTGTCGGTAGGTTTAGTGTTAAAATAAATAAAACACACTGACGGGAATCATTTATTTGTTTAGATCAATATAATTCACAAATAAATAATTTAAACATACACTAACATTAGGTACTGGTTTGACGAATCGATTAATATTTTTTAAACCAAAATCGGTCATATAATATTTTAAAAATATTTTCTCTGTATCGATTAAAATTAATTTAAAAAATATTATCGATTCTTAATCAGATCTTATTTGTGACGAAGTTAAGTCATTAAAAGACAGACGAGCATTGAGAATTGTTATAATTAACTAACATCGATCTAATATAGATTTTACGTTCCAAATTTAAAATTCAATACTACACTATTTTGAGATGACAGAAATAAAAAAAAATATTAAAGTGTTGCCATATACGAAATAACATTTAATATAACGTACATGGCAACACTGTAGTGTTGCCAGGTCATTAATAGACGTCACAATATAATTCAATAGTCAATACACTTACTACAGTAATTACGAACATCGAAACTTTAATACTAAGTCGAGCACTGACCGAATGTAATTACATTTACTGTAAACGAACGAATGAAATGAATGAATACATTCGACGAGTGCTCTTAAATATATTTATATTATTATTAAATAAATCTTTCGCATAATATCTTCAATGTTTTGTCCTGTGGCAAATAAATTTTATTTTACATAAAATAGTTGAATACTTACAAGTAATCTGCAACACATGTAAAGATTTAGCTATTATTTTTTATTTATATTTAAACATTTTTAAAAAGCAATTTGCCATTTAAAAAAAACATTCACATCTAAAATACGCCCAGAAATTTATTTTATTGAATATTTATATAATATAAAAAAAATCAAACTACATTACGAGCTAACTTAACGAAACACCAAAATTACTTAAAAAAAAAAAAACTACCATCGCAACGTAACGTAACGTAAAATCACAAATAAATCACAAAAAAAAACTTAACAATTCTTTCTATACATAAGTGATTCGAAAAAAAAATAAAACATTAGCTAGAGTAGTAGTATTTTTTTTAAAAGGAAATTATTATTTATTTTTTTATAATACTTTAATAAAAAAAAACCCGTAAATATTATTTAACTAGGGGTTCGTTTGGGTCTGTCTGTCCGTGGATCGTCGACCGCGTATATAAATATACATACAAAAATAACGTTCAAATAAATTTTTTAAATAAACATTTAGCACACGATATCAGTCTGAGACGAGAAAGAAATGCAAAAATCCCTGTTTAATAATCAAATCATATGAGGGGGAAAGACAAAAAATTATTACAAAAATATTTAAATGACAAAAATTTGTTATATATATATATTTGTGGCGACCACGAAATTAACCACAACAATGACCACGTACAATTTGTGGTATGTGGTCAAAATATACCGAAAAATTTTCATCCGTCTTAATTATCAAGATATAACTTTAAAATAATATATATTATATATATATATATATATAATAAAATTCGAGTTTTAATAATAATTTTAGTAAACATTGTTGTTTTATGCTAGTCATAAAATTATATAGACAATAACTATTAACATAAACTATGTATTTATGTTGTAATAATATTTTATGGACATAATTAATAAATCACTATTTCATACAACGCATCAATATCCCATACTATGTAGGAGTATAGACAACATTCCATATTATATATATATATATATATATATATATATATAAGATTGTATGTCCGTCCTTGTATTAATTTTATTGTATATTATTTAATGAAGATGAGTACACAATTGAAAAGGACTAGAATAGAATGTATGCTGTATAAAACAAATAGTATCGGATATGTCACACCATAGTGTGGTGTCACACCGATGCAACCTGTTACTCGGTGGGTATGTCAATTATAGGAATTATTTCATTCGTATCATCGGGTGTGACACTACACTTACAATTTTAACCGTTTAATGGAACTGGAATTTCTACGGCACCATGTTGAGAATGTTTCTGTTCTCCAGAGATTCCTTCAGAGCGTAGAACAGCTGCAGCTGCTGCTCCGGCTTGAGATTGTACACCTGATGATGAGATATATATATTATATATAATTCCACCTGCAAAGTCGTTTATATCACCGAATTAAATGAAAAAATATGACGAGTTTTTTCGTTTCTATTAAAGGAACAACCTTATCATACCATGTCTGTCACACGTGCTGCATTCTTAAAAGTTGTCTGGAAGGAATCGCTATTTAGCGAAAAGACCGTCTTTTTGTATTCCACCTCATATACCTTCCATTATTTTTTATCTTTTTGTTTTATTTTTTTTATGTGCTGTACAATAAACTATATACTATATGCTATATCTATCTACGAGGGGAGGTCCAAAAGTTCGTGGAATGGAGGATGGAGCAGGGGTAGGGGCGCTTACTTGGTGTCATACGAATCGGAGACTCATCATTAGTATAAATACCGAGTTTCAATCCGAATGCATCGTTTACGAACAGTCGCCTGCTGAACAAGTCACTCCGGAAGAAAATTGAAACTACGGAGAAAATTGAACACCGCGCTGTGATAAAATTCTTTACTAAGCAAGGAAAGAACGCTCAAACCATTTTGAATGAAATGAGAGTCGTTCATAGAGATCAGTGCCCTAGTAAATCAATGATTTACAAGTGGCATGGTCTTTATAAACATGGTCGAGAGTCAATTGAAGACGATCCCCGCTCAGGAAGGCCAGTTGAGGCTACCACATTGGACATTGTCGAAAAAGTGGAAAAAATTGTACTAGAGGATGTCCGTTTGAAGAAAAAACAGTTATCTGCATTAGTTGGAGTATCAAATACCACCATTTTGCGAATCTTACATGATCACCCGGGTATGACAAAAGCCAGTGCAAGATGGGTACCGAGAATTCTCACGCCGTTTCAGAAAGAGCAGCGCGTCGATGCGTCAAAGCATTTTTTGGAGTTGTGTGGAGATTGTTACGGGAGATGAAACATGGGTTCATCACTTTGAGCCTGAGTCCAAATAAAAGTCCATGCAATGGCATAAAAAGGGGACACAACCGCCAAAGAAATTCAAGGTGACGGAGTCGGCTTGAAAGATGATGGCTACTGTTTTTTAGGATTGTCAGGGGATAATCTTGATTGATTACAAAGAAAAGGGAAGGACTATAACCGGAGAATACTACGCGACGATTTTAGAAAAATCAAAGGATGCCATCAAGGAAAAGCGGCGAGGAAAATTGACAAAGGGTGTGTTGCTCTTGTAAGACAACGCGCCGGTTCACAAGAGCAGAATTGCAATGGCTGCTCTGCACACGCATGGGTTCGAATCCCTAGTTCACCCATCCCACAGTCCAGAACTGGCCCCAAGTGACTTTTTTTATTCCCCAATTTAAAAAAAGACTTAAGGGGAAGGAAATTTTCCGACGACAATGAGGTAAGGGAGGCAATTTCGGCTCATTTTGACGGAAAAGATAAAACATATTTTATAGTGGTTTAGAAAAATTAATTCATAGGTCTAATAAATGTATTGATATATAGTTTTGTTGTTTTATTTTATTTAGATCCTTTTCATTCCACGAACTTTTGGACCTCCCCTCGTATCATGGTAAAAAAATTAAGGTCTAATGAAGAGTAAAAACCCTGAGCGGGGTCAAAACATCCTAGGAGGTGTGTTTTACTATGTACGTTCTTTTTAACATATATATATTTTTTTGTGTACAATAAAGTATATTCTATCTATCTGTTTATAGTGCTCGACAACGTAAGATCTAATGATTTTTTTTTATTAAAGATTGTGTCCTGAGCATTACCCTGAGTATTACCCTAAGCATTACCCTGAGTATTACCCTGAGCGGATGCTATTTGGCCGTAAGACATCGTATATCTTCGTCTCTATGGCGTAAAATTCATGAGGTGCTATCGGATTAAGGGCCTGTGGTGGTGGTGTACCTGTTGCAGCAGCTTCTGCGGCGTGGCGGTGCGGATGAAGCTGGTGATGTACACGTTGACGAAGGTGGCCATCAGGAACTGGCAGTCGAAGCGGTCCATGATGCCGCCGTGACCGGGGATCACGTCGCCAAAGTCCTGGAACAGGAGGATTCACTTGCATCACTACTTTGTACAGTGACCGATTTAGTAGGTTTTAAAAATATCCCTTCGTCCTACAATAATAATGGGTGCTTTATTATCCTACTAACCTTAATTTTGAAGGCTCGTTTGAAACCGGAAGCAAAGAAACCACCAAATGGTCCGATAACCGAGCTGAAGATGCTCAGCGCCAGGGAGTGGATCATGAATGGGTACAGGGTGAGCTTCTCATAACCGAACTGCAAATATTACAATAGTAAGAGTTTTTTATTTACAATAACTATACGTAAGTAGAAGATATCATGTAATAAATATTAAGGATGAGATATATTGCATTATCTTTATTTAAGAGTGTTTTGATGCGCCGATAGATTTTTTTTCCTGGTTGGTTATAAGTATAATAAAGAAATATATGATCACTAGATTCATGTCAGGCTCATATGGTTAAAAAAACCGATAAACTCCTTACAACAATCTCCACAACAAAACAACTCTTCGCATCAAAACTCCACAACAAAACAACTCCTTGCAACAAATCGCCACAACAAAATAACTCTTCGCAACAAAACAACTCTTCGCACCAAAACTCCACAACAAAACAACTCCTTGCAACAAATCTCCGCAACAAAACAACTTCTTGTAACAAAACTCCACAACGAAACCACTCTTCTCAACAAAACTCCACAACAAAACAACTCCTTGCACCAAAACTCCACAACAAAACAACTCCTTGCAACAAAACAACTCTTCGCAATAAAAGCCCACTACAAAAAACTCTTCGCAAAAAAACACCACATCAAAACAACTCTTAGCACCAAAACTCCACAACAAAACAACTCCTTGCACCAAAACTACACAACAAAACAACTCCTTGCACCAAAACTCCACATCAAAACAACTCCTTGCAACAAATCGCCACAACAAAATAACTCTTCGCAACAAAACAACTCTTCGCATCAAAACTCCACAACAAAACAACTCCTTGCAACAAATCTCCGCAACAAAACAACTTCTTATAACAAAACTCCACAACGAAACCACTCTTCGCACCAAAACTCCACAACAAAACAACTCCTTGCAACAAAACAACTCTTCGCAATAAAAGCCCACAACAAAACAACTCTTCGCAATAAAAGCCCACTACAAAAAACTCTTCGCAACAAAACACCACATCAAAACAACTCTTCGCACCAAAACTCCACAACAAAACAACTCCTTGCACCAAAACTCCACAACAAAACAACTCCTTGCACCAAAACTCCACAACAAAACAACTCCTTGCAACAAATCGCCACAACAAAATAACTCTTCGCAACAAAACAACACTTCGCAACAAAACAACTCTTTGCATCAAAACTCCACAGCAAAACAACTCCTTGTAACAAATCCCCGCAACAAAACACCTTCTTGTAACAAAACTCCACAACAAAACCACTCTACTCAACAAAACTCCACAACAAAACAGCTCTTCGCACCAAAACTCCACAACAAAACAACTCCTTGCAACAAAACAACTCCTTGCAACAAAACAACTCCCTGCAACAAAACAACTCTTCGCAATAAAAGCCCACAACAAATCAACTCTTCGCAACAAAACTCCATAACAAACAAGTACTGACCCCCTTGAGCGCGGGCAGCATGAAGTGCGGCGGCGTGTAGTGCTGCAGACGGAACAGGCCCGACGGCTCGCAGTCCATTGTCATGCGACCCAACGACTCCGAGTATTCGATGGGACACACCAGGTACGGGTACTGGGACATCAGGTACGATATCTGGAACGGGACGGGACAGATGGGATATCGGTCATTAAGACATTAGACAATTAAAAATTTAAATTTCAAATTCAAAATATCTTTATTCAGGTAGGCATTTACATGTACTTGGTAATCGTCAATTATTACATTATAAGGGTCTGTACAGTCAGTCCGTGAGTAAGCTACCAACTCGAAATGCTGCTCTGCTGAGAAGAGCCAGCCAAATACTCAAGAGTTGCTCTTTTTAAATGAAATTTAACAATAAAATCGAATTATCTTACAGACAAGTGAATCAATTTGTATATAAATATAACACGGGAAATCTCCGCGTTAAGTGGGGGAAAACACGTGTCATATGAAAACGCGTTATAAGAGTACCGTATTATAATGAAACCAAGGGTTTTGAAATATATCAATAATAGAACGTATGAATGAATGAAACACATACCACGAGTCCAAATACGACGGTAGAGAAGCCGCCACCGATAAATCCTTCCCAAGTCTTCTTGGGACTCAGTTTGATAAGAGGTGTCTTACCGAAGAAGAAGCCGAATACGTAAGCCATGACATCGTTACATATTATCATAGACACGGGAACTATGAACCAGATAAGACCTGGAAAGGGAATAAATATTATTAAAGCCCATCATTAGTATATTTCATACATATTAATAGTTGGAAAGGATCTCACAAGTACACCAAGATTTTTTCACTTACACATACAAAAAAAAACGCGTTCAGGAATCGAACTCGCGTCCTATTGACTAAGTATTCACAGCTAAGGCATTAGACCAACTAGATGGTAGTCAATGAAAAAGGTTTCACTAAGAATAAAAAATATGGCGAATTTTACTTTCTCTCAAACCCACAAAATTATGTTACTATAGTCTATCAAAAGAAACATATATAAAATCTTATCAATTATAATTAGATATGTGACCGTCTGTATGTAATTCCAAATTAAATATTTTTCACTATATGCATATAAAAAGTATATAGGGTACTTAGTACTTATATAAAAAAATATATATATTCAATATCTGTTTTGTTTCAACTAATTTCTGAAAGGACTGAACCGATTTTAACAAACTTTAATTAGCGGATAGCTGATATTATAAGGAGCAATTTAGGCTATTTTTCTTTTTAAAACTATTTCTAAACGTAATCGTGGGAACAGATAATAGATTATAAAAAAAAATATAAAAAATTAAAGAATTTTGCATAAAAAATCTTACATAAAAAATATAAGAATGAATTAATTATCACATCGCTAACAAGATATATCAAAACACGTTTCATGAATATATTATTAATAATATTAAATTTAACCAACAGTGCTAAAAGTAGTAATAAATAGAAGTAAAAAAAAATTCTTCAAGGGCACCTACTATTTTAATATTATCTATTGTTTAGAATAAATTCAGGAAACTCACAGACAAAGTCAAACTATTTATCATACAATACAACTTTGTCAGTCAAAGCGTAATTTGAATATTTTAAAAGGTCGTTATATCAATATGTGTGTGTTTAAATCTTTATTATTATATATATGTTATTATTATTATATATATATATATATAAGCGATTTACCACTCACTGACTCATCACGAAATCTCCGAAACTATCTGTCCGATTGACTTAAAATTTTACATAGTTACTTATTTTGTATTTTGTGACGTAGACGTCCACTAAGAACGGATTCTACGGAATTCCTATCACAACGGATTTCAACTTTTTGCATTTCGTCAAGTTTTAAACCTGTAGGAGCTATACACTCAACGCGGGGGTAAGAGTTACTATAGTAACGGTTACGATGACAACGGATAATATGACAACGGTTACCATAGCAACCCTAAGTTCACAATCAAATTAATAACAAGCTAAGAATAGGAGGGAATAAGCTAGTTATTATATATAGCCTAGCAATAACAAACAGTACTGCATATGTTGCTTCACTTCTTTCCCAAGGTCTATTAGCATTTTTAGTACAAAAATAGTAATATGTGAATATCATATTACAAATAGTGACGTAGTAGTTGGTAGTTCGTTGGTTAGTTTGCTTGATATCTAATTTATATTCACATATCAATTATATTTGTGACGTAATAGTCAATACTATAAAAAAAAATCATAGTATGTTAAATGCCGATTCTTCTCTTCTTCCTCTCCGCGGACCTATCATTTGAAACATGCAAGTAGTCTATTTTTTTCATAAGTGCACAAATGCCCATTTGAAATATAAAATTTTAGCAAAAATAGCTTATATATAGATAATTTCATAACTTCTGAAAGACAACAGACGGCTCATACAAGTTAACACATTCGAGTTCGGCTAATTTTCTACGATTCTAATTCTTAGTACTGGCTAATATAATCAAATTCTGAAGCTGGTTGCCGCAAAGTCGTATCGTCAAGGGCAGGATAAACTGTATAAAATTTGTTTGCTGCAACCAGGTATAGAATTTGAAATGACGTGAATTTACGTCTGCGGTCGCGAATATGTTAACTTAGAACTTGCTGTCAGGAAAAATCACTTTCAATTAGGTACAAAAAATAAAATATTTGGCCGTAATTACGATACATTGTAACTATTGTGTATTTAGGGAATGAGAGGGGGGGGGGGGGGGGTAAATAATGTATTCCCCAGTAGCAGATACAAATAAATAGAACAATACCCCTCTCAATGTCTAGTACAAATTCAATACAATATCATTTATGAAGCCGACAGCCATTCACGTCTCCATAACCGGCTGCTATTCACCGGCACGCGCTGTCAGCGCTCGATAAGAGTTATTGACAAACATACATTATAGTCCTATAACTATAACTATGAGGAAAACGCAATAATAAAGCGCCATAGCGCTTTTTAATCAAAACAAATAATAATGAGCGTAACGGATGGTGTACTGAAAGATAGCACTTAACGCGCTTGGAGGATAAAAGGCGTCCAATAATAGATTATTGTTTACGTTTAGAATTCCTAATATAAATTTGGATATGGCGGTAATAAATTGTGATATATTTCAAAATGTTTCAACATCATTAACATAAACATAAGTTTATCGGAATGTCGTAACAGGTTATCGACGTGTTATCATCGTGAGAAAATTATTTTAAGATACATTTTATACAGGGTTGTCAAATTCAGAAACCGATACGATACGGAAGGTAACGTAATTTCAAAGTTAAGTGTTTTTAAAATTTTGAAAGACTTGTCAAAATTAATTTAATTATAAGTTGACAACCCTAAAGTACAAAGCAATTTAAATTGTAATAACTTTATTGAAGTGTATATATGTGTGTGTGTATGTAATCAATTACACTGTCGGGACGTTGGTTTGATTAATTATGTCACGCAAACTTTAAACGAGACGTTTATTTGACGTTCAAAGAATTATCGCCTTGAAAACTATTGATAATCCAGATAAAAATGAAAAATAGCAAGCTAAGGTAAGCAAATTTTCCCTTCTATATATATAAGTAAAATTTAAGTGTCTGTATATTGGACTAAACGCATATGAAACTATAATATACACACAAAAAAAAATCTGTCTGTTTGTTTTGTTCCCCTAATCACTGAAACGACTGGATCGATTTTAACAGGACTTTTACTGACGGATAGCTGACGTTATAAGGAGTAAGTTAATCTTTATTAAAAACATATTCCGCCCGAACGAAGTCGCGGGCGGAGCAAGTCATAAAATAAAAGATATAAGATGCAACTCTTATATTATCAAAAGAAATATGATAATTAAGAAACAGATTAAATAACATTGAAACGAAATAAGCTGAGCTGAGCTGAGCTGAGTTGAGCGTAAGCGAAGCTTTTAACCGTTTGGGAGACCTTTTTTGTGTTTAGTTGTCTCCAGAATGCGACGAGATAATTAGCTAAAAATTTTCTCATGTATGTTTGAGCCGAACGCGGATGTTATAGCGCAAACAGATTAAAAAAAATATTTTGCCATTCAAAAGTTATCAAGAAAAGAAGAAAGGAGAGCACCCTCAGCTCAGCACCCGCCGCGCACGATTTTCGGATCCTAGTTATTAAGGTTTTAACAAAAATTTCTAAACATTCATAGTAACAAAATATATTAAATATGTAACCGCTTCTTGCTTAAGATTGAAAACTAAACTAAACTCTCATAAATCAACCGGTATAGTTTTAATAAAATGATTGAACTACAGTGTAAAAATAGTTTATATCCCCCTCCCGTGACCTAGATATAGATAGCACGGCTTCTCTACATCTATAACTATATCTAGTATATGTAGACGTCAATACCAGGTGGGATTTATCGATTTGAAGTGTTTCCGCTATCTCATGATAACATGCGAACATATAACTTATATTATTTGGGAACTGTGAACGTTTACACATACAAGTAACTATATATATATATATAACATAATATAGTTTTGAAATATTTTGTTCATTAAAATAAATCGCTACTGAAAAAAGCATTTTTCCTTCATATAAAATTCAGTTTTTTGTATGTACGTATGTACAAAAAATATATATATATACTAGAAATATATATATATATATATAAAATGTATATATATACAAGAGAAATTAAACATAATAATAAATATAATCCGGTTATAATAAAACAGACATCGGACAAACGGACAGTAAGTATGACTCTTCATATATATATTATGCTATAACAAGGTCAGTGCCGGACAATTGAACGTTAGCTTCATTGATATAAAACAACCATTAAAAAAGTATGGCGGCATAGTAACTACTGAAACTATGTATGTATGTATGTATGTGTTACTAAAATATATAAAAAAAACACATAAAATATATAAAAGAGAGAGAAGCTTCAATCTTCTGTCTCATTCTTTCATACAATCTACATGCACAGGTTATTTAAGAACCACATCTTTACATAATAACTCACCTTCAAATATATTCTGTATGATGAGATAGCTCTGCGTAACCACAATGAGGAGAGCCACGTGCGTCCAGGCGAAGAGACTGAACTGCCTCATGTAGTACCTCTTCACCAGGGACAGCACGAACCACACGAACCCAACGCAGTACAGGCTGAAGGATATGAACCGGTGGTAGGTCACCAGGAAACGGAGGTAGTCCTGGAACAATAGGTTCAGGTAGGAGAAGCACAATATTGGTGCATTATTCTCCGGTGACGCTGTCATGGCCGGTAGGACTAACAGCAGAGACGATTAAATATATATATATATATATATATATATATATATATATATATATATATATATATATATATACATATATAATAAAAATTACATTATTGAAGTATTATGATTTAGAAAAATCATTTAAATGATGTTGCTACACAAAAAATTAAGTGCTCTATACACCTATCTTGAAGTATATAATTCTTCAGACAATGATTACGTTATATCATAGGAAATGAACTTAAAACTTAGATATATGTAGAATTAAATATACTCTTATATAAGAATTTAACCTTAAAATAATCTTTGAATTATTAATTATTATCTAATATCAAAGCCCACCAAAATATTACAAACAATATTTGTTACGTACCATATACGCGTAATTAATTAATTTCCGTTGTTTAGGTAATTAAATTTTTATTACAAAAGAATAATTAATACAATCCCTTATATAGTGTTGTAATAACATTATGAAATGTATAGGGATAGTTCACATGCTTCGATATGAATACTATTCATATTTATTACGAAATGATTACCGTTGGTGATGATGATGATGGAGGGTGATTAAAATGTTTAATGTAAAAAAAAAAAGTATCATAATGTAACTCATATTACATGTATAATAAGGTTGAAAATGCAAAAGCAAATCACTATTAAATCGTTTGTATAAAACACTCTATACACACGAGACCGTTAAGAGTAATAAAATGAAATATGTATAATAGAATGTGCATTTTTTTATTATATGTTTAATATTATCTTAACACTAAACCTACCGATAATTCTTGTATACCTGTTCCTACCGCATGCCGTCAAATTGACCGGTAATTAAGTTATTTTATTATATAACGCAGGTAATAATGGAAATAACTAAAAGTAAAGAGTGTAGAAAATATTATATGCATATTCTAAGCATTGTCATGTAGTTAGATAACGATATTATAACGTTTAAAAATGTGTAAGTTTTACAAAAGTTTAAGAACGGTCAATTTGACCGGTACTTGGTAGGCTTAGTGTTAATATAAATGTAACTATGTCCCCGACAATGTTTTGATTTCCCATGGGAAACGTTATTTTAGTAGTCTCATATTTTTAATGTAATTAGATTATTCTATATAGGCATATATTATATAATATATATAAAAACTTTATGTTGATCCGTTGCTATAACGTTACAAGGACAGTGTACATTAAGGTTATCGGATTCAACTCGGATCCCTCTAATTGGTTTAACCTCGATTTACGGTTTAGTTTTCGTTTTTTTTGTTTGTTTATTATCAAATAAATACCTAGTCATAGTCTTGAAGTAATTGAAGTAGAATATTTAAAATAAAATCACTATTATAAGATATACATACAAACGGAAGTATTAAAAAATTGTATATAAATTTATTCAAGAGATTAGATAAGGCAAGATACTAGGATATAGTTTTACAAGTTGCGATGATAAGGCGAAGTTAATACATTACTGACAAGACACTATGAAATAATTGTGAAATTAAATTTCAAGATGGTTCCGTTTATTGAATAGTGAGAAATAATAAATTGTGTCTAAGATTTTATTAAAAGGCCTTATTTTTTTTTATTCATCTTTCCCACTTTGAATTGAAACCATCATCACTTGTGTATCAAATATAGTGTCAGGAGTATTTTGGTACCGTACTTATCAAAGTAGGTAGGTAGGTACATTGTAAAGACACTTTCTACTTAAAATTAAGTCTACAAAGGTTAATTCTATATACATAGACATTAATTCTAAAGTGTATTTTACCTTATCTATACTAAATTACCTGATAAACACAGTAAGTACAATTGCAGCGGAGAAAAGTTTAAGGTTAAATTTGTTTATAAGGTTAGGCAATAGGTTATATAAAACCATTTTCACTATATACAATGTGACTGCGACAACAAAAAATTTATGTCATAAGTAACAAACAATTTTTCATCAGAGACTCCCACACTCGTTTATACTCTTAACATCTTCAGCTACTATAATTTATGGAAGAAGACAAGAGACACAAGAATTTAATGCTTAACCTTATTCTATTAGTCTAAAGTTAATCACAAAGCTTACCGTTCTATTAATCACGACTCCAAAGTAGTCAATCAGATTCTCCCCATAGAAGAAGTAGTTGGAAGTCAGAAGGAAGTACCAGGACAGGGAGCGGAACCACGGCAATCCGTGCACTCGGTACACCGCATAGCCAATATTGATGATCTCCTCAAAGCATTTCACTTGCACGCAGAGTACCTTAGGTAGAAATTTACACACATATATCAAATAATCAGTTAATATTATATATTATATTAATACATTTATAGTATATGAATATTAACAGCTGAAAACAATGTTATATTTTCTTGGAAAAAATAGTTGAAATTTTACTTAATATTATTTATACATGATCTTACCGTAATCATAAGAGCCAAAGGACCTCCATAGATCAACAGACAAAAGCCACCAATCATCAGCCAAGTGAAAATTCCTCGGATCACCCAATTTCTCCATCTATTTCGAATTTTATAAAAACTGTTTAATACTTAAATTGTCTCTTATTTATTAAAGCAATTTAAGGCTTTTTCACTTATAATTTTCATTATATACAACAGAAATTAATTATTGAAATTGAAGTTTCATTGTCTAAAAGAATCTATGATTTTGTTGTTTTTATATAATTTATCTTGAAGCTGTATAAGTTACAGATAGAATACGATTTCATAAAATATATTTTTTATTTATTTATTTTTTACCGCGATGAAAGACCCGAAAGCGCCGAATCGAGAATTTCTGGTGTCTTGTCTGTACCTTGAGGCATGGACTTCGCTAGTTCATCAACATACTTCTCTTCTAAAACCTTTTCCTCCTCTGAATCCACCTAACAAACCAATGTCACTATTATTATTTATTATGACATACCACCAAACAGGTTTACAAAATTTAATTTATAACTATTAAATACATGGTCCGATTCCCCCGCGGTTTCCACTTTTTCATTTCCATCTCCATCACCCCTGCGGTGCCTTATTTCACTCATTTTGTATCTATTTTCACTAGTCAGTTAAAACCAAGAGTAAGTATAATAATTTCACGGCCTGAACAATAAACTGCTTTCGATGTTTTTTATTTCAAGCCAGTAATTGTCAAACGAAAAATCAATAATTCTATTTATGCCAGTGTTGCAACTCAACAAAAAAACTTATTATTTCATAGTACAACTCAGCTATCAATAAAAGAAGTAATAGTATATATTTTTTTGTACTAATTAAAGTAGTTGTGTAATATATTTTTTTGTTTTCTGTGAACTTATTTGTATATTAAATGTGAAATATATATTATATATATTTATTATTGAAAAATTTATTAGAAATTATTGTCGAAACTAAAGCTTATTTTTGATAGTATTTTTCAGATTAGCAGTCTTTTATAAAATAGTAAAAGTTTGGTTATTATTTAGCTATTTCCATTTGACTGCATAACTAGTTTTAAAACGGAAAAATTGAACAGACAATATGTTTGTATCCAGAGCACTATTTTTGACACTTTCATTTAAAAAGAAAATAGTAAATAAACAAATATGGCGAGCGATGCTGATGATATAGAACAAAATATAGAAAAAGTAAGTATTATCTTAATAAAGAAAGGTGGTGTTATGTTAAAATATTTTATTTAATTGACAATCATACATTACAGTTAAAAACGACAGTGAGGCAATCGTTCGCTCGAATATATGCCAGTTTAAAAGCTAGAGAATTAAAAACTTTAAGGCAGCTGGATGTTATTAGAAAACAATGTCAAGACAACAAAGACTTGGAACGAAATTGTGTTCAGAACATACAAATATGCTTTAGCAACGAATCCAGTTTACTAGAATATATAGCTAATTACGGGGTAATCGATTTTGAAAGACTTAGTTTTGATAGCAATACTTTTATACTTGAAGATTATGTAAGTCCAAATGACGATCATATGTATTGTTATAAAACTATAGAAGAAATTGTTGATGAAGAAGATGTCAAACATTTAGAGGCTATTGAAGAGGCTGCTATAAAGCAGATAACTGAGACGGAGGATTGTGTGTGCTATGTTAGTATTCAAAGTGGTGATGTAGCTAAGAAGTTTCGGGACTTAGATCCTATAGTTGCCGAAAGTACTACATCATCGAAAAGTTCGATTGAAAATGATGTTGAACCAAAAGAAGATATTTTAAAAGCCGATGATGAAAAATCTGAATCTGATGAGAGTGATGTTAAAAAAATACACCCAACTGATGACTGGCTTAATTCTATCAAAAGCCAAACAGAGACTGAACCCTGCCAAGTGACTGATGTCATGGAACACAGCACAATTACATGCTCCTAGCAACTGTCCTATTTTAACTTAAAATGCATTTAATAAAGTTTTTATTTTACATACATTTTGTTTTAGAAACAACAACCGCATAACTATAAGGTGGATTAAAGGTAAATGAAACAGCAGGTAAAGCATCAACTTATATTGTTAATACATTTTTTACAAATGGCGTTATTGAACAACCTAAAACTAGTATGCATTGACTTCCGATTATATTTTCTAATGAATAAATATTACCCTTTATTTCTGCTACACTTTGAGTGCAGCGCTCAAATACAAATGGTCACCAATCTTCCAATATCAAACCAACTGCCCGATTCTCATAACATTATGGTTTATTTATGGCACTTACACATGACATACATTTAATATAACATCCTATAAATTCCCATCTTTGGATGGAATCTGTTTTGACGGATGTATTCTAGTTTGTACTCAACTTCACTGGAAAATTTGATGGCACAAATAGAAGTGCAATGTGTGGAAAAGGTATAGAATGAAGTGTGAAAAGATGTGCAAAGGTAATAAAGTTAAGGATATAAAGTTCTACTAGTGACGGGTACATTATATAGGCACAAATTTCCGTTTTGGATGGTTACTTTTAGGCCACATTTCACAAGTAATTTATTGTCATTACTTTTAAAGCAAGCTTACTATTTGCCGAATACTAGAATAATACAATTTATGTTAGATTATTTTATGAATACTGAATTAATATTCTACATTACATGAAGTGGGTAGCATACGGTTAGTATGGATTAAAATCCAAAGAGTAAAAGGTATCTAAAGGATTAATTTGATAAGTTGAGAGTACAAAACATGAGTACAAAGTTCGAACTTATACATAGTGCATATCTAAGGTATGTTATGAAGTTACAAGTAAGTATTATCTAGCTTACAATGTGTAATTAATTCTACTATTGTACATTTAAACAAAATAAACAGTATATATACTATACAAGGCCGAAGTCCGTGCATACTGCCGCAACATCGCGATTGTTAGGCTTTTCCGAGTTGTTGGCGGCCATGTTCAACTCTACCAACGTGTCTACGCTATTTATACTGACTCCCTTCAAAATCTTTTGTGCAGCTAAACTAGTAAAATTAAAGCTCAAGTCGCTTAGGCTTGGAAAATTATAAAAATCTTGATGTTCCTTCTTGCCGTCCTGACTTAGGCTGTATCGCTTTTGTTTGTTTTCCAAACAGTGAATCTTTTCAGAAGATATATTTATATCTTTGTTTGGTTCTTGATTCTTCAGTGCAAGATTAGGCTCCGAACCCAGCACGGTCGGTTTCTGATCGATGCCTTTCGTTAATAAGTTTGCTATCGATTCTGAGCTCATTCTATTATGAATACTTGGAAGCCCATTCAGCATTTGCAAGGCCGCCGCTTTCTTTAGCAAGTCGACGCTTTTAAGCTCGCTATTCGAAATTATATTTGGATGTATTCCTCCATTCGCTGATGTCAAAGAGTTTTTCTGATATCTAAGATTGCCCAATGATCCAATATTATCATAGGTCTTCGTTGGCGTTGCAGGATTGCTATTGGCACTCGTCTCTGTATCGTGGATGTTGTTGTGAATTGCTGGGGAAGCAGGATTTGAAGTTACTTCATTTGTATTGTTTAACTGATTTTTGTAAATGAAACTGTTATTGTTTGCAACTCCTCCTATCTGTAAAGATAATTTTCTATTGTTATTCATACGAGTGTCGTTGATAGAATTTTTATTGAATTTATTTTCTTGAACTTTTTCAGAATCTTGCTCTTGGTACAACTGTTTCTTCTTTTCGACGCAAACGTCAAAAGAGGTTTCTGTTGGGTTCGTTGTTGTTTGATTAGAGACCCCGTTCTGGGATACGGATACTACTTGTCTATCGTCGTTTATAATATAAATGTTGCTACCGTTACTAGTTTCAGTAATTTTGCCATTTTCAAAAGTAATTACAGATCGAACGGGAGAATTTTGTACGTAGACTTTGGTGTTAGTTCCTCCGTTTTGTGACAAAGTGTTTGTAGTAACTTTCAGTGTTATGGAGTTATTTGAATTAGAACTAGCAAGCATTGCGGTAGCGGGATTCTCAATTTTGGATCCAAGAGTTTTGTTATGTAAAGGGGTAATGGTTTTTTTGGGAGTATTTGGGCAGTTTTTTGGCGAAGTTCTTGGGGATGTACTCTTACCGTTTTTTACTGTTTCACCTCCAACGATTGGTGGTTTAGTTCTATATTTGTGTAGACTTTTAGGCGAACTTTGCAGGCTTTGAACTTTAACTAGTGATTGTGCTCTGCTAAGACCTGAGTTGCCGTTAGTATGACTAGGTGACGGTTTCAAAGTGCGGTCTGATATGTGTGATTCTAAGCTAGAGTGGCCGCTGCTGCCGCTCGTGTGATAGCTTCTCTTCATAGGTGAGTTCAGATCCGATTGTCCATTTCTACAATCTTTCCTCGGTGTCCGATGGGTGTTGGTGCTCTCTAAGCTCGAAGGACCGCTAGTGGACATTACGGTATCTGAGTAATCGACCCGCCGTAAACTTCCATTGGGACTGTCTCTTAATTTTGGCTCGCTGTTCCGTTGAGGTGATCCAAAATGGTCTAAAATAGTTTTGTTTGTGGAACTTCTACTGAGAGTTGACCTCGGAAGACTCCCTGAACTAGGGCTAGACTGCCTCACGGGTGAATGGTCGTATTGCATCGATGTGGCCAGACCTGATTCAGTGGATAGATGTCTTTTGTGTCGTCTTGGAAGGGTCGATGACCGGTTGCTGATTTCTGAACCGTCATAATACGATGACACGAATGATGTTTGGCTCTGCAGGGACTCCTGTAAGAATTAATTATTGTTTCTTTTAATAAGTATGCGATATCATTTTATGAAATGAATGAATATGAATATGAAAGGTATTAACATTCGATAGGTGTAATATTGATTGTCTTAACCGTCCTGTTACCTTAGAGTCAGTTTGTGTCGCGACACAATGTAGATGCACCGCCTTCGAGTTAAACCACTCAGTGGGCGGGAACTGGGCAGAGAAGGTGCTCATCGCGCGGGTCTGCTTGCTGCGGCCGCTTCGTCTGAATAAGCGGGAGAGCAACGACACTTTCTCTGAAATAGGAAAAAACCTCGGTTATGGATCGACAAATGAACAATTTCTTATATTCAATTAACTTACATCTAAGGTACAACCTTTAAAAGAAACGAGGTATATCTAAACTAGCATGGAAGGGTATATATTCGTCCTACAGACTAAATGAATTTAAGCTCTGTATGCTTTTCTATATATATATTTTATCTCCATTAATGGAATTATAATTCTGAAGATGCATAATGAACAATGATACCAACATTACATACAGACATTATAAAATTAATAGAAAGAAAGTACTTAAAACTAAAAAACTGTCGAAAAACATAGTTTAAATAAATATTAAAATACTTTACCTTCAATTTGAAGAAATATTATAATTAAAGCATCTCGGCAACATAGGGTAACAAAATATGGTACATCAAGAAGCACTTACTAGGCGACGCAGATTCTACGCTGGGTGGGTAGTCGGTGGAAGACGAGCTATCAGTTGTGTGCGCGTGCTTGTGCAAACTACGAGTGGAAGCGCATCGCTGCAAGTACTTGCTGGATGAACCAAAGATCCTCAAGGAGTGGCGGCGGTCGAGGGAGCGCGGAGCCGGGAAGGATGCGCTGCGACGCTTGTTTGGTCTGCCGTACAGGATTTTATCGTTTGGATTACCTGAAAGCAGAGATTGATTACCATATGATTGGTACCATAACTGGTTTGAAATATATCTAAATATCAGTTGTATACGAGTGCTTTGTAAGCGGTCCCTTCGAAAAAGACACTATGACGAATTCTTTAAAAAATATCAGAAATAAATATATCAATCTTAATTATAAATACACGCACAAGTTAACGCAACTGGTGCATCATCGGATGCGCTCGCGCATGTGACGCACAAAGAAAACGATACACATGCGTGTATAAATCACGCCTGAACTTGACAGTCGATGCGATGTACTGCAACATTTGGTTTTTATTTACACTGATGAAATTCATTAAAGATGGTCCGAGTTCTTTAGTACGATAAAAAAATACTTGTCTGATATTCCACATACAATATTAATAATAAAAAAATATATTTAATCAATAAATGACCATCAATTTCAAATTACTACGTAAGAACGATTATACTGAATCATTATTTATATCAGTAAAAGCTTAGTCACTAATGGTCAATACCACAACATCAAGAACACGTCGTTCTGAACAGCTTTCCAAACAAATAATACCCACAAAGCAATAATACGAGGCGGTAGACGCAGTAGTCAATTGCCCTCGTGAGATGCTGAATCATGACAACTGTATTTTCGAGACATCTAAGAATTCACTTTATGAACAACTCTAAATGGAAGCTCATTTGCAAACTTCATAAATAACTTTCATGCCCCAGTCACTGGAGTGGAATCCTTCTCCATTAAAATACCTTCCCGAATTCCGACACACTACAGAAATAAACTGGAATGTCACACGTGCCATTTCGCTCACCTTTGACTAGATAAGAGAAAATAAAATAGCGGCGATATGTTTATTACATTCTCCTTGGCACTATTCGCCGCAATACTCGTATCTATGCAAAAGGAATAACAACAAACTGAATCATCGGCAGTGTCCAATTTTAAGCGCACTTTTTGCAATGCGATCCGTCGCAAGCTAGAGTAGTAGATGAGCACATTTGCATTAGTGTCCGTACCATCGCACTAGATAGAAACACTAGCTCATTAACAGCCTTCTCACTGTGTGATCTTAGTAGGCTAGTTGTCCTAGCGTTTGATATATTGAAGTTTTTGAATATTAGTCCTTCAATATTTTTTTATATATGTTTTCACAGACTATGTCTACTTCGCCACCATAAAATTGTCAGATGCAGTTTAAAACTTCACCCCCTTTCCTGTCGTATTAGTACTCAGCTAAAGAGCACTCATCTTGTGAAGTGTTTTGATCGACTGGGACCAAAACATTGTTGACACTTCTGCATTCCTGCTATATGTTCGACGTTATATTCATAAATGCAAGTTATTTCTTCTTTAGTGCTCTTACTTAGTGTAGTACTAACTTTAACAACTTAATATCTATATATATTCATTTATTAGCGTTTAGTCATCTCATCACGACTTACATATAAAATATATATCAGTAATATTGATATCGGGTGTGACATTATCATTATATATCTGATCTAGACTTATCTGTTAAGTGCACAGCCAATCTCTTTAACATTCAAATCACTTTAAACTAGAATACTCAAGAGAAGCAACATCTTTTTATCTATATATTTTACGGGATTGAAATGGCAAGTAGTAATTATGAAGCATAAAATGCAAATGGGAGAATGCGACCTTCATTTAAAATACACAAGGAAGAGATGAGGTCAACAACCCGTAGTATGGACAAACGTGCTCTTGGATGCACTCAAAATAAACATTAACCATGAAATCACCGCTACATTCTCCTTGCATATCGTTCGATACAGAAATAAAACTATAAACCATAGAGCTATATTTATATAATACAACCGACGCCAGTGTTGCTGTTTTAAATTCATTTAAAATTATTATACATACTTTATATTGTATATTTTTAAATAGCAACACGGAAGTTGGAGTAATATCAGAAATATTTCTTCTCAACTACATTTGTGTCAAATTGTATAAACAATTTTTTATTTTATTACTTTCAATTAATAAATATCATACTCTTTTTATAATCAGCCTATATATAGTTCTAATATTGTATCCAATAAGCAAAACGAAAAATCCACCAATCATAACACCGCTAAGTGCTTACAAACAAACACACATTAACACGTTATTAATACAGCTTCATTGCTTTTCTACTGTAATGTATCTGTCAAATATTGAAAGCAACAGATGCAAACTCATTGCTTTCAATCAATAAATACATTATATATAAAATAGATGTTTGGATTTCTTTTTGTTTACCTTCCGTACACATATTGTGTAATCCGTCTCAATTAACGTTTGCTATAAGTATTTATTAACAAACTGATCTTTACTATATTCTATATATAGTAAGTCTTAGCTCCTAAGCACTATAATAGGGAATTGCAATTCAACTGCACTAAGCTGTCCTAATAATTATCAAGGCAAATTACATATAGTTGAAATATATTGGTGACTATAACGAAAAAACAAAAAAAAAATCGAGCTCTTTTTCATTCCTTCATGTATTATCAAATCCGTAAATTATCACAATCATTACATTTTCAAAGTGTAATATAAAATCAATACAAAAAAAATGGTCTAAATAAGACGAAAAAAGTAATAATTAACACTATAATATTCACTAAATTATTTATTATTTCAGCTTTTTGAACGTACAGTACATAATAGCTTAGATGTAAATAAGAATCAAAGATCCTCTAACATAAATTAAATCATAAGTGACTGTGTAACTGTGTAAATATAAGTGACTGTGTAATATTAATTGCTAGACGTCTTGTTATAGATAAAAGATAAACCGGCCACGTGTTTCGTTTTCTGATAGCTATATGCACTTTGAATTGCATTCCACTGCTGACCCACTTCCTAACGAGCCGGCTACGTCCGTTTAATTAAAAATAACATCATATATTCATATTTGCAAAGAGGTTAAATAACATATCATTAAAAATACGTGTCCTTTTATTTTAGATTTGTGTTAAATTCTTATTATATTAGCAAAGAGGTTGAATAAAACATTAGGTCTTTTTTGTGTTGTTACTGTTTATGGCTTTATATTATTGTCTATGGTTAAGCTTATTTTGTTTCCCGTGGTTGTGGCATCTATCAATGTCGCGAGTTAAAAACAACTTGCCTTGAAATACTCTTTTAGTACACAAGAAATGAACTGGAAATAATTCTTTCAGCTCCAAAACCATTAATCAAATATATCCATCTTTTCCTTTGAAGATAAATAAGTTATTTAATGAAATAATAATTAACAAAATAAAATTTATTTCTTCTATATATGAAGTTAATTAATAAAGTTCCTAAAACATTTTTTGTATAAGTCCGACAATGATTATGTAAATTAAAATGTATTATTACCTAATACATGAAAAATCGTAGACAAATAATGTTATTTTGAAAGTTAATTTGCATTTGACACTTGAACCGGAGAAGAATTTCGTATTTTTGTCGTGATAAGACAATTTTTGGAACTCTTATATATATAATACAGATGATAAATATTATATATTTAATTACCATATATATCTATATATATTCTTGCTTAAATTAGGTATAAGTTAAAAGAAGTAATAAAATTAGAAACTTAAACCATTATGAACCCAGTAATAAAGTTGACTCAATTAAATCAGATAAACCAGTAAGCCCACTCTCATCCACTTATCCTTTTGATCGTATCCATAATTGTCAAAGAAGTTTTAATATGTTTCTGTAAAAGAAAAAGCTCTCAAAGATAATTCCCTTAAATATTAACCAACGGTCATAACAACGCGAGCAGGAAACCGAATTATGTATTTCCTGCCCTTTGATCCATACCATAGTTTGATATGGTTGTAAAATTCGAACCAATTTTGGAAACTTGTCACTGTCACTTATAAACGAGATTAACAAACTTTTAAATAAAGACATACATTCAGTTAATTGTTTATTATTTTCTTTTAATTTGTAATTGGAATAATGAAACAGACTTAAGCCTGGATAAATAAATTTGAAAGTAAAAAAAGCATAAACAGACATCTGTCACGTATTTAATCAAATGTAATAAAAAACAAAGGTTCTCAAGGTGATATTCAGTTTTCAAATTTCGGCAAATTGATGTTTGCGGTTGATGAAAAAAAATGTAAATTCCAAGTCAACCGCCAATTTAATGAGGGAATTATGAATTAACTTCTCGATACGACGTGCAATCTTAAAAATATATTCGGCTTGAAATCAAATATGCAATTTATAAATAAAAAAAGTAATTTAATACACAATAAAGTTTATTTAGTTACAAATAATAGCGGATAAGAAAGTCTAAAAGTAAAAGTTGTAATACCAAGCTATTCATACCAATATGCGTGTACAGATTGTTTTTTATTAAGATAGCGGATTATTTTGTTTATTTAATGGTACTATATACTTTAAGATGTTAAAAAATAACTAAAACTAACGCTGGTATAGTTTATTAGATCTTAGCTACCAGGACAGTACTAAATAAGGCTTTCGTCTGTGTATAGGCATAGACATGATCATAGACAATATTTTCTACTTTTATATTCTATTTTGCCAAATACAGTGTTATTTTTAATAAAGTATAAACAATATAAAACTAAACCGTTATAAATACTTCGCAATTATTTTGTAAAAACATCAAAAGTGTTATAATTAATTTTATAATTCATTTGCATCGGTGTTATTGTTTAATATTATCTGGAAAATGGCCGACCTTGACTGTATTAAGAGATTACGAAATTTCATTCTTGTCCTCAATTCGAAAATGTCGGTGACATTAAAATATTGAAGATTGAATATTGCTTCAAGAAATGTAGAAGGATAACGGTAAAAAAAATGAAAATGATATGTGATTATGAACTAGCATAAATCCCGCAGATCCGCATGTAAATCAACAAAAATTATGTACTTATAACGTTTCATTTGTAGTCGATTTTGTTTTAAAATTGGTTGAATCAGAGATCGGAACAGACATATTTATACCATTTACATCAGTTATAACCTTGATATTTTTTTATATATTTTATATATATTAAGATGTTTAAGTAAAATAAGACCTATTTAAACTAACTATTTACTTATGATAGCACCTAAAAACTTAAATATAAATCAATCAAATTCACGGTCACGGAAGAAACAACGCGATGTAGGTATTATTCTCCACAAACGAGAGCAGTGTTTCAAATTCGACACATTAATAGATGTGGTACATTTATTTATTACACTTAGTCATCAAATCAAATTATTTCTTTAGCTTTCGATCACTTTCCCCGTTCCTACGCTTTCCTATTTTGGACTGATTTGGTCTCATCAGTACCGCCTTTCTTTTGTGTTTTAACGAGCTTCGAGTAATCATTTCACACGATAAACTATTATACTTTATTGATAATAAAGACAATATTTATTTGTTTTTTCTACAAGTTTTACTTCATAAATACTTTATTTATTTTAATTTATTTACTTTATTCTCTACCAGTCGACCGAAAAGAAAAATTGCAGAAAAACAAACGGGGAGTATAATAGAAAACAAACAAACAAAATATACACAACTTATGTAGATAACATTATATATATATACTTGTATTACATATAAATATATTTTATGTAAACGTCTGTAATGTTCAGTATACTATGCCGTTAATTTCAACAGTGTATATATGTTAGGTATATTAGTGTTCTTTACTTCTAGAAAACTTACAGTATATACATATAGAACCTCTTTGATTGATGTATATATAACCTCTTTCATACTACTGCATCACGCGATTTACGTAATACTGCACCAAGTTCGCCATTAGCCCGGATTGCTTCTAACCTAACTATGCCATGATAGAACAACATTCCTCAGTCCAATGTAAAGTTTCAAATAAATGATACTGTCCCTTTGTCAAGGCTTTCTCATTATTTAACATAAATTACGAGTGTTGTGTTACAATATTGATCGCTTTATTAAGCTGCAAATAAATAACTATTTATATAATTAAATTAAATCACAAAATTGTTTAAATACCCTTGTTAAAACGATCTGTTCAAAGAGAATACAGCAAAGCAAAGTGGCTGTCAGCTCTCAAAGTATAAAATAGGTATAATTTATCCACTTCCGGTTCTTATCCTGCAGTTACCAGGTCCGGTATCATCGGTCGATACAGCCCGTATACGAGCAATCCGATGCATGTCATGGAAAGTACCCATCAAGGAAAGTAATGCCAGGAAAAGCGCTTCACTTTCCACCGCGCTGTCATCATTAATTTGACAGTAATGACATGTCATTAGTGTATCATTTGATGCTTTCCTCTGTGATATTGAATCCATTAATGAATATTATATTCATGATACCGACCAATCAAATTATAGTGTCATGTTTATCTTAACGAGATTAATTATTTGTTTTAATAATTATAGAAGAAAAAAAATTATAAGCAGGCGCAGGACTTTGATCTTTAAGACATAAAAAATATACCTAACTATCGGATAATTATATTTTTTTATTTAAGATTTCGTTGTCACCTTTCATGTAGCACTTACTAGGATTTCATAAGTTGTACTAAGATATTTTTCCCCATATGTTAATAAGGGTGTTCACACTCTAACCTAAAAACGCTTGCAATACGCAATATTAGCCTTAACAATATTTGTTTAAGGATTATTTTCGTATAAAGGTAGCCCACGCGTATAAATCTTGGACATTCAAGTCTCCTTATCGGTCAAACACAGTATCAATCCCTATGTTTTTCTATGCACCTTCACGCATATATCATGACAACTACAGCTTATCAGTACACTGTATTTAAATTTATAGCTCTTATCACCATAACTTAGAGGCGATTATCGCTTGCAATAGTGAGATTGATTAGAGTCGTTTCCTGTGCCTTTAGACCGGCTTTCCACTGATCTCTTTACTTACATACAGGTTTGAGCAACTTTATTTTGCATCTCATACAGTCTGTATTACCAGGGACAAAGGTTCAAATTTGCGTGTCTCAATGTTGGATCCACGAAGTACTTGTGTGGCCTTGGTAGGCTGGGACAACTTATATCAAGTAAATACGTTGAATTATGGAAGTATTAAGATTTAGATACGAGGTGATTACAAAATAATTACTTGTTATTTATTGAAAATCACATCTGTCTGGATCCAGTTCCTTCAGCGATGTTATGAACTATTATTATACATGTATCCGCCATCAACAAAATGTAAATATCAATTAATTAATTAAAAAATCGTCTTGTTGTTTTTTTTATTTAACCAACTTTCTTTATTTATCTTTTTAGTACAAGATTTATTTAGATTTGGAGTCCTACATAAACTAATCATTTAAAAATATATAAAAAAACACTTAGTAAATAATAAATACACGATCAGATTTTTTCCTCTTTTAATGCAATTTTACGTTTAGGAGTTATAAATTTTTTGGTCAATCAAAAATAATCGGACAGACTAACGGAGTAAACGGATTTATTTTATTGTGATGGGGGTCGATAGGAACCGTTAGATTCAAACAAATTGGCGGAGTCACGAACTCGTGTGACCGTCGTGACCTTTGGACTTTTAGATATAGAACAATGTCACTAAACAAATATATTTATGATTATTGACCTCTCGGATAAATTTATAGCGGAAAATATCAAGACCACGATACCATGGAGGAATGGAGAAAGACTTTTGATACAGGGTGTACAAATTTTAAATACAAATTGTAAATTAACTGAGATTAATTTCAATAAAATGTATATAATATTTTTAATAATTCCGATATTACTGTAAAATTGTGATTTATTTTTTAATTATACATATTTCATCAGCACGGTCAGAACTTTATCTTGATGTCTGGGATACCGTCTTCAATATTTTATTTATATTTTATATCAGCTTAACGTAGATAACATGTTTGTAGAAGAATCAGAATTGTTGGTTCAAAACTGTGAAGCACTGTGAAGACTTTCGTCTTAGTTTAATATAATGTTAAAGATCCTTTTTCAAATCTTCCCCAATGACAAGTTTACAACATATCTGTTCTTCGAAAGCTATTTTACATGTACCGTTTACATTAATTATAGAAATCATGACTCCCATTACTCCTAGAAGAGAACGAATGAACAATAAAACTAAAGTAAAAGAACCATTCACTCAAGACTGAACAATAAAACTAGTGCTGTATTAGTATAAAGTTCCATTCACTCGATTTATATAAGCCCTAGAGCATAGAATTAAATTGGTACATCTAATTTTATATCTTCACTGATAAGCATAATAAGATACAATGTCAGTGCCGTCCTCCATATAAG
Organism: Melinaea menophilus ssp. n. AW-2005; assembly: GCA_918358695.1. Lineage (NCBI taxonomy): Eukaryota > Metazoa > Arthropoda > Insecta > Lepidoptera > Nymphalidae > Melinaea > Melinaea menophilus. The sequence goes on along the minus strand of OU911057.1, from coordinate 5,363,137 downwards.
GATGGAGTAACGGGTTACCTCTGATCCACATTCCCTAATTGGTAACTCGTTATGTACTGGAATGGTCATACGATTAACATCTCCAGGTTCAAAGACGCTGTCTATAATTGTTTAAGTTTTTACTACTCCTAATCGGATATCAGTAGCATCTTCCATTTCAAAATCATGACTTGTGTTGTGTTTTTTTGAAAGATATATAGCAACTTTCTTTATATATTTCTAAAGAAATAAAAAAGCGCTTCAATTAATGTCAACTGTATTGCAGTCGTAATATTAATGCAAATCGTGGAAGCCCAAAGCAATGCGACGCTGAATCGGGGCACTGCAGGCGTCCTAGATTTAGTTTTGTTATGCAAGTGCAGAGGAATTTAGTCGTTATCTGTACAGGAAGTGAGAGCTTTTCACACAATTGTTCTATGCTATGAGATTTGTGAATTTGCGGACGCCCGGCCTCTCTGAGGACTTAACTTGCTTTTTCTTGACCTACCTCGTCGCGGTAACTTCCAAGTGGGGCAAAGCTTGATAATGGAACAGCCATTACAACTGCTTCCGAAATTGTATAACGAAGAACTATTAAATGTAAGTTTCGAAATCTCATAATTGGTAAAAATAAAATATAAAAAAATATATTTAATTTATTCGTTAGATATTGGTTCTAATTACGAAGAAATACCTAGCACATTTTTTTATTATAAATATATTAATTAAAAATATTATGAAAGTTGAAATTTGGCAAATGAACATATCCTTTCGAAATAAACATGCAACCATATTAAAAAAACTTCCAAAATATATATTACTAATTTCTCATTTACCATACAGCATCACGTATGGTTTTTAAAGTAAGAATAAAAGCTTTTCTTACCCCCACAGATGACATCAGCCAGGTTGGTCTGCACGCACTGATGGGTGACGGCGCCATCTCGTACCGTGGTTATCTCTCCGTAGAGCTGGTGAAGAGCCTCCTGGTCCGACATGAGGATAGTGCGAGGACTGCTGCATTCATCCTCAGTGGAGTGATGACGGGATGAGGAGCGGGAGCGGGAGCGACGGCGTCTGAAAAATTCAGATTCTATCCATTAACAAGAACTACATTAGTAGACCAAAATACCACCAGACGAAGGATATGGACCACGGAACGGATATTTAATATAATATTATCGCTTTCGTTTGTAACAAATCGACCAAAAATCTTTCAATTTGCTACATATTCTGATAACTATTTAAATAGAGTGTTAACGCCGAAATGCCATTACGACTTCGATACAATTATTAATAGAGATCATGCAATGAAATTTTGCAAAAAACGAACAAACAATTCAATTACTTTTGATGCAGATCTTTACAACTTTCAAGTTCAAGATGATGGCCTACATTGTATAGATTTATTAAATTTCAAACCTTATTACAGTGTAATAAATATTTAATTTGAATAACACAATTCTAACCGGATTTTGCAATGTTTTGTGGTCACCTGTCACTTATTGACACTGACGTTTTTATTTTCATTCGTTCTTTTTAATATTGAAAACAAATGAAGTTTGAATGTAATTTTATTAAATTAATAATTTGTTTTTTATTTGTAATAAATAATATCTTGTCTGTTTAACTATTAGCTAAACTATTAGTGATGAATTAGACGAACAAAATAAATAATAAGTGTTATATAAAACATCTTCTAAATAAAGTTAGTTTTAGATTTTAATTAATTTTGATTTAGTTAATATTATAATATATATTATACGGTAGGTTATGTTATATTTTTTTTGTTTCTTTTATGTGGTGCGCGTTTATTTTTATAAATATATATTTAGTTTCATTAACTAAATAAAGAGCACTTTTGCAACAACAACAACAAACTAATTTATCATTTACGAAATGTAATATATTATTTTATAATCTTACAAAATATGTATTGACCAATCTGCAAATCTTATCTCAATATATCCGATCAAGTACAATGATTCAAGAGTTTGGACCGCTTTGAGTAATGAATTAATTTGACCTTAGAATATGAGTTATTACATGTATATAACATGTTAGTTTAGTAATAAAATATAGACTTGCAAATAATATTAATTTGAATGTTTCATAATTTTCAAATTTTACAACATGTATTAGTTCTCTTATATACTCATTAATTGTATGTTTGTGTGCAGTATATATATTGTATTGTGCATATATATATGTATATATATATATATATATATATATATATATTATGAACCTTGCAACCTGTTTGCTATCCTGTCTTATCAGGATAAAGTCTGGAATATCGCTACCTAGTTAAAAGACCTTATTGTACATCTATAGTTTTTATATACTTTTTGATATGTCTAATTACATATATTATTATAAATATATGTTGATTTGTGTTGAACTTTAAGATATGAATGATTAAATATATTCGTATATTGTTTACTTTTATTAAATAGGTAACAAAGATCGTTTAGATCATGATAATGACACCCACCATCCAATTAAGTGCTGCCTCTTGTTAACATCGCTCCGATAATTATCTAATTGCTTATCTCATTCGTGTTATACGAATACGTAACCTTAACTGTTCGAGGTGAAATCGTCATGTTGGAGTTTACCTAACTTAACACGTTCAGATAAAATCGTAAATTTATGTGTGATTCTATGATTCTTGCATGTGAATTGCCTGATTGGACGAATATCTTTGATTTTTTTATTTCTTAGTAATTCTAGGTTATGATTTGTGTTTTGTCAGAATGTGTTCTGCATTAATATTTAATACTTACTCGGGGGTAACAATGAAGAAGCCTCTCGATGTCTGATAGATCTTCCTCTCCTGCATCAGCTGAGCCAGCGTGTCGTATACCATCTCGTGAGATGGAGTCTGCATGGACGGGAACTTTGAAGATAGAGAGGTCCTTATGCTTTCAAGTGTTGCGGATTGACCCTGGATTAAAGGTAATTAATTATAACCTTGTGCAATGTGGATGTTCAATTTAAAAATTTATCAAAGGTTAAGAATATTAAATTAATTGAAATTACACAATATTTTTTCTAGATGATTGTTCAATATGTACAGACTATGAAAGTATAGAGAATTTAAGTTCTTACTGGTACAAATATATTATGATTTAACTTCGTAATGGAGGAATGTTGAAAGCTGTGTCTATTTGTTTGACTGTGTGTTTGTATCATTTTGCGAATGGAGAATTTTCTTGTAAAACATAATAATTTAGCCAAATTAAATGATTATAAAATAAGTGATAACTTCATTTGTGACGTCTGTGCGTTTCATCTTAAATATGTATTTTTAGAAGCCCTTGAAACAAGCACGTAGGACCTGCTTCCATCGATCAATACAATCTTATCTAGATCTCCTTGAAGTACTAGGATATTGATAAGAGATTAAGTTATTTTTGTATTGAATGAATACAAGGTGAAACTCATATTCGATATATGGAAATTGTTTCCGTAATAAACAATAAATTAATGAATATATTTTTGTTACTTTTAAACGTAGTTAAATCTTCTGAAATGTAAAAGATTGAAACAAAACTACATATTACCAAAAAAGTAATAACACTTATTAACCGCAAGATGCAAATCTAAATCCCCGTTAGCGAAAAAACATCAGAACTTAAAAAAAGATATTCATAACGTTAAAATTATATATTTAAACCCAAATCGAAATGAGTTTATTTAAATTCAGATTTCTGTGAATCTCCTCCTTTTTTTATTTCCATGGAACAGATTAAGTAAAGCCTAAGCGCAGGATTCAAACGGTCAGTCATACCATTTGAGGATAAGTGGATAAAATTTTGCATACCCGTGAAGCATCCGACGGGATGTAGGCGACTTGATTGAAAGTAGGGGTTTGACTATCAATAGGGGTATGACAAGTTTTCTCATACATCATTGCTACTTCCAATCGATTTTGGGAATGGAACCACAGTTGATCTGGACTGAACTTGGTCTAAGCATGGACCAAAATATAAATAACACTACCATTCAGTACGTAGATACATGTTTAATTTTTTCCACTGTGGTTTATGCTTGTAGAATCAGCTCTGGAGTCAGTTTATGAGCAGTCCAAAGATTAAAACCATAATCTACCGTCAGAACGTTACTAAAGCAGTAATTCGTTTGTTGAGATATGATATGATTATTTATTTAATATTAATATTTTTTTACATATTGTAATATAATTAAAGAGTTCTTTACAATGATAATGTCTCTATAACAAAAGTATCTTATATGATGGTTTGTTTTATTAGAATATAGTATTTATAATTTTCTCATATATCATATATCTTGTTCCAAAGTATGAAACGAGAAAGGGATAGAATTCGTCTTAGTTACAAACCGGTTGAGAACTTGTGATTGGTGATCGTGTTCATTTTAATATATCAAGGATTTTTATATTTAACGATATTTTGATGCAATGTCGTGTCGTTAAGACGTCGTACGGATTAAATTTATTGAAGCCCTTTTTTGTATGATTCCTTCTTTATTTTCTAGGATGTTTTTTTTCATTATTTTATTGTATACGATGTACAAGATCTACGTGTTATATATTCAAAACATATAATATAATAATTTAAAGGCTGATTAGCACATCATATTGGATTTAGATTTGTATCAACTGAAACTTATTTCTTATAAAAAAAATATCGGTCGATCTAAACGTATCTTGCTCTGAATTCCAGCCCACATTTGGTATTTCACCTGAGACTTGTACAAACGACATTCTATTGTAACGATGATTGCGAATTCAGTTACGAAAGGACAAAATTAGCTAAATATGTCGGAATGTCAGAAATAAACTTAGATATGATTATAATCTGACTGTTTATAGATTGTAATATCTATTTTGCAGATATCTCATTGAAATTCAGAGATCTGTTGCGAAAACATATTTTATTAAATAACTAGGGACGCCAACAGACCCTCAATTTCGACTGCTGCGCTCGCGAAATCTCGGGTGCCGTTTGCATAATTCAATGGGATATCAGTTTTTTTACCATTATTCCTCAACGACATGACACTTTTTTCATTTTTTTTAAACCATCACCTAATATGCGTCTTTTTGATTGCAAAATTTCCCGCCAACAGTTTACGAGCCTATTCGTGACAAAGAATGTGAAAAAGTCTCCAGTAGAACGCTCCGCTCACTACGTTCGCTTCGCTCAATAAAAGCCAAAAACGTATAAATATATAAAATTTACATTAAATTTCTTCATATTTTCTTTTAATTCTGTTATTTACAGGCGGTTTTAAAGTTGAAATAACATTGTTAAAACGGATCTGTAACTGTAAATATAACCTCAATTATAAAAGCACTAAAATGTGGTGTTTTAACACAAAATAATCCGCCATCACCGAGCTGACCTCATGGCTTCGATATTTAGGGTTGTTTTAAACATGTCGATACAAGAACATCTCAAGTCACAAGCGTCTAACTACAACTCTATATGTTAAGGGAATTATATTATTTTCAATAAACGCCTTTTACTTAAACCATCTCTGGATTACAGAAGGCAATAAGAAACGCTTTCCTTTTATTGACAAGTTACTAAATTGGTCTCCACAAACTGCATTCAAAGTTAGTTATTCTTACGTCTTTATAACACTAGTGTAGGTTCTCTTGATCAGACGCTTTTAGTATATACTGATTACTTGTAAGCATATATGTTAAATATATAATTATCACAAATGTATACTAATTGTAGAAATATAATCTATTTCAAACGCAACAAATTTGAAGTGGTTGAACTATTTAATTGACATATAAAGTTATTTAATAAAACTTAACCTATAATCAATTTTTAGATTAGACAAATATGAAATCATATATAACAGATAATGTAGAAAGATGCTAAACTTGGACCACAGATTAAAATATGCGGCATGGCGTCTCCCCGCACAAAACCGGTATATTATTTTTATTTTTGTACATTTCATGGCCAAGATTCACCATTCCGGTATTAGGTGATGCACAAATCCTGTTATAACTGAATCTTGAGGCTCAATATTCCAAAATGTTTGCGTCATCCAAATTTATATATATTTTTGCATTTTATTATTCAACCGCGGGCTTGACGTGACATTTATTTAATCTGTAATATTCCTAACCTGCATATTATTATCCAATAGACGTATTTTCCAAATATGGTAATGATTTACTTCATAATATTACAAAACCAAGCGTACCAACTGAGTAAACATATTAAAATGGTACTTACAGAGAAGTAGTGTAAGTCTTATTAAAATATCCCTTATCACCTGTGACGTAAGGTCCATAATGCAATCGCAGAGCGCTTCCGGCAATGGTGTGAACTGTCCTTGATAGGCCGGCGTCACAATGCAGTCTTCGATGTCTCCTGGTGACAGAAATAAACAGAATTAATACCCTAATATTCTACCAAATTTACAAGTACAAATATTAAGAAACAATAAACGAAGTTTATGCAAAATGGACAATATTTTCACTTAACCTAGGTTTTTTTGCACCGATTTTCATAAAACTTTCAAATTACACAATCCCAAATATTATAAATAAATGAAATGACACATTTCTCAACAAAACGAATAATTTGGCAATAATATAAGTATACGAACATAACACCTGCAGTCAGCGTTAGGTAAGTACTTGACATGCATATTGCATACACAATATACGGTATAAATAAATCTGAAGATCACTCCAAGTATTGCGGTATCACTTAAATCTTCACTCCCAGAGACGGATCATTAAAATGTTATTACTTGTATAAATTGTTTCACTCAATCAATATTTACTTACGAATAGATTACAGAACCTTTTTTTAGCTTTACAGCTTAATGGTTTTAACGATTATTGAAATATAATCATAGTTGAGGATAAATAAACCGATAGTAACAACTTAATCAAGGCTCTTCTGTAATGACGGCAATTTAACAGAAAATATAATATTTTAATTAAATTTTATCAATTTATTTATTGATTTTACAATATGTATATATTCAAATAGTGAAATTGTGGACATTTAAGAGTTATTAAACATCTTGAAACTAATATATATATAGTCTTACTTATTTTTGAATTATTGGTAAAATTATATTAAAGGAACTTATAAAGGAACCGGTAACTTATAATAATTATGTCATAATCTAAACTTGGATGTAAATTATTTAATAGCAAAAGTTTTGTGATTTTAGAGCATTCATAACATTTCAACTTAAGGTAAAAAAACATATATTTATTTATTTATTTTATTTATATATATCTTGTTTACTTTGGATCAATACTGAAAATGATCACTTGTGTACGTCGAATGAGAATGGCAGGAAACATTCTGATGCCAAATTTATCAAAATAAAGAAATTTTTCAAAATTAACTTAAAATTCGATCTACCAGTGTTCAAAACGCGCCGTTCAAAACGCACCTGGGCTGAAAAGAACCACACAACACACTCATTCTACGAGTATATCTCTTGTGATCACTGTTTCACAACCTTCAATATTGAGTGAGCAATGTACGAACAACTAGAACCATATCAATCAGTTCGATAAGGCATCCCAATAATTAGTTTAATATAATATATAAAAGGAAAAACTCAAACTAAAAAGCTTTCAAACACACCAAATATAATAACACGAGTCAGTAGATTGTATTAAGGTATTCATGAAACGCCATCACAGTTATATCCTGTAAAGTCCTGGCTTCGGTACCATAAATTCCGCTCACAATGCAGCGCTGGACCTGCGCCAGACAGCTCCAAGGCACAAGAAGCAGCGAATTACAAGCTTCTATAAGGAATCTTTTATTTATTTCGTATCTGAGAAGTTTTCTTTATAAATATTCATAATTATGACGTAATGAAACTAAGGTTATCTTATAAAACTAGCTTTTGCCTACGGTTTTGCCCGCCCTGCAACTGATTATTCATTGTTATATATTGAAAATATTAAATATCTTTATAAATTATATTACTTTCAAAACTTCATACAAATCGGGTTATTAGTTTTAACGTTATACTGTAACAAACATTCATACATACACACATACATATTACTCACATACATTTAATTTATTATGATAAAAAATCTAAATATAATTACCATTACTCCACACACTCGTATTTTAAAACAACAGTTTATTTTTCTTTCACCTTCGTTGTCTGTGGACCAAATTTATCATCATGATGGAACTGCGAATATACGAGTATGCGATCGATGCAGGTGAAATATTCATTCTCTTGTTAATAGTGTTTTATTATTTAAGGGAGGCATCACAAATTCTAAATTCATCTGGTAGTTATAACAAATATAAACACAACACATTTTGAAGTTATTAGCATAATGCTTTTAAAGGCGGCAAATCGGTCAGAAATATCATATTTCTGATTTGTTAATTCATTCGTTCAAACAATGGTTGGTTGTTTAGTTTGTTGTAAATTACGCGTGTCCAGGTATTTAGTTGTTCCGCAAACAGTGGCTCATGGCGGCTTATTTCCGCGTTCATTCCATAGGTAATATAATTTCGCGATTAACATAATTCATTTGCCATTGAACGTTTAACGTGGCTTATTGGTGATATAAAAATAATACACAAAATGGAAAATTTGAATTAGGTTTACAGATAATTTGAATTTAGTTCCAAAATATATAGCAATTACTAATTATAATAAAAAAAAATCACAAAATTGACAATTTGAATCGAGATTGAGAGAGAAACGAGTTCTACAAAAAATGAGTTCCACAAACAATTTGAATTTACTTCGATAACGTATTTAAATTTGAATTTTGTTCTAGAATTAGATCGGCAGTTAACCGATTACTAATGATGAATTTTCTAAATAATTATTGTATATTAATAAATCGTATATCGAATAAACGCTGACGTGGGTTTAAAGGTGCCGAATGCCGGCGGTCGCTGTGTTTAGTATTAGTCGTTTATGGATTGGAATGTGTGGGATCACAAGGCTAGAGGCAATAAAATAGCACTTTTGCAAGAATTTCAATTGTACATTTCTTATTGATATTATTAATAGAAAACACAACAAAAATATTGTATTTATACATATTATTTTATCATCTATAATATCGTTTTATTTTTAACGCTTTTTAAGCATTAACTTCCATGAAAATGCTACTTTTTAGCTCAAAACCAAAGAGCAACGTAATCCTATTCCAATAACACATAAAACTTATTAATCTTTAAAAATAACTGAATATTATATAATATATTTATAATATATTTACATATATTATATAATATTATGCAATAAAGATATTTTGTGCACCTGTCCTTATAACCACTTATAACCGCTTATGTCTGTAATCTGCGTAAGCCACATTTCTTTATAAGAACACCGCGATGTGGGAGTCCCATCTCGTAAATACCAAGCTTAACGATCAGGTTCGTTGCGAAAAAAATATAAAATAATATGTTGGTACATTGTAGTACATTTCTGTGGCGCGCGATGTATTATGGAACACTTATATTATTGATTTTGACACACAAATGTTAGGTTACATTATTAACGTATCGATCCGGATATATTAATATAATCGGGATATTTTTTTTATATTGTGATTATTTATATTTGCCTGAAAAAGGGTTAAAAGATATTCTATGATATATAACCCGAGGTATTTTGGACCTCCGTGATGGTTTAGATTCTTTTGGCTCGATGAGTGAAAAAGAGGCCGTACCGTCGGTTTTTGGAAGGTCTTAAGTTGATTATCTGTCTGTCTATCATACCAATAATTAGTGAGAAATGTTAACATGATTTGACAGAAAATTGATGAATTTTTATATTCAACTATATTGATAGTTTTTAATTAACAGCTTAGATAAACAAATGAAAAACTATAATACTTACTTACTTATCTTCACGCCATACCCCTTGCTGGGTAGCCAGAGACGACGGAGCGCCAAACGCTACGATCCCTGCATACCTCTTTCGCCTCGACCACAGACATTAACCTCTTCATACATGCCCTCCGGGGGGTCCTCATGCTTTTTACGTGAATTAACTATAATCTACAATCGTCCGAAAACTATAATCGTCATACTATTAGAATTCACATTTTGCAATGGTAATCCATTTTTGAGTTCGCGCTGTCAATAAAGCCTGAAGGCTTCGCTAATTTGGTGGAGTATACAGCCCACTCAGTTAAATCTTACATAATAAATTCAATGAAGTAGTCATTTTTATTGTAAGTCAAGGTGAAGTCAAGGTAGGTCAGTTTTATGATAATCTTCAGTTTTATGACAGGACTTCACACGAAGTTCATTAAATACTGAATAAACCTCGACCGGATAAATGTACGAACAATAATTATTTGCAACATTGCGCAAAGAGGATAATCATGCAAAAATGATGAATTTGTCGACTGAATCAATTCAATAAATAATTATTAAAGAATGATTCTAAGAAAAAGTAAATAACTATGTTGGTTTGATGTGTTATTAATTTATTATGACCACATGCAGTAACGATGTTCGTATTTCGTGAAAATTCATTATAACAGAATAATTGGCGTGCACGCGAAGGTTTCACTTCGAAAACTTTGATTTACGGCTTTCAGTAACTTCGCAAACTCAGGAACTATGTAGGAACGAGTCTGTTACTTGCTTAGCACGAAGATATAACATTAGGGCACTTCACACTTACAATTAATATGCAAAATGATTCCAATTATGAGAATCTATCTCTGACTACATAATACAGGTTTAAAACAAATTATATATATCCAGGATCAAAGAAACTTATTATTATACAGTTAAAAGATTTTTGTTTTATGCAAATACAATCAAAATAGGTGTGAGAGTACTTTTATTGTGAATAACGAACACAATCGCGTGACACCTCCAAGTACTTAGTCTAGACGTCCAAATAAAATTATGGTCTATCAGACTTGTTAGTGATAAAAACATTTGTTTAAACATTATAAAGTACTAATGGACATTTATTAATTATGTTATAAAAGCTTTTAGTATTAGTGCCTTTAATATAATAATATATTAGGTTTTGTTGAGCTGAGCGTAAGCGAAGCTCTTGACCGTTTGGGAAACCTTTTTTGTGTTTAGTTGTCTCCAGAATGCGAAGAGATAATTACTTAAAAATTTTCTCATGTATGTTTGATCCGAACGCGGATATTATAGCGAAAACAGATTGAAAAAATGGTAAGCCATTCAAAAGTTATCAAGAGAAGAAGAAAGGAGAGGGGCTCAGCTCAACACCCACCGCGCACGGTTGGCGGATCCTAGTATAAATTGATGTGAATGTTCACGGTATGTTAAGATTTGAGGTAAACATTTAATTAGTGGGTAACCTCGAGTCATCTCGTGGGCTCGTATCATATATCATTTAGGTGTCTACTAAATCATTATCACATAATCAAGCGCCATCACCAACACTTAGATAATTATACCTGATGCGTCATAGTGATAATTGTAGGCATATTATTGCTGTGTAATAATTAATACTAACGCTACTTCGCGGTATTGCTTGCGTGGTAGTACAAAATAAAAGCTAAATTTCTGACTGCCTTTTCCTTTATTTAGTTTTATTATTTGAGACAAAAATAGTTAATGTTCAGGGTTACGAGATTCAACCAAAATACCGTTTTTAGACAAATTTTCTATGAAATGACGGAATCAATTTGATAGTGGTGTGATAGACATAGTTGTCTTACAAATCTTAATACTGCTAACAGAACATTTAACGCAGATTCCGCCAAAACCGCCCTTGACTATTTTAATCTAATGTGGGTAATAATATCGTAAAAATAATGCCGTAGTTTTGGTATTATCGTCATCGTAAAAACTATGCCGCACCGGTGATTACTATTAAAAAGGCACGCACTTAAAATTAAATTGTACATTGCACTTTGAAATATCACATTCAAAACTTCTAAAGTGTAGGTCCATAGAGAAGAATGAATGATTGAATTTATTATTAAGTTCAGTTTCCAATACATCTTCACTAACTGTGAATTACAATTACTTACGCATGTAAAATCATTACTATTACAGATATTCGTTAGAGATTTACAAAAATCTTTACCTCAACCATAATGGTAATAAAACTTTCATCTGATAAACGATTAAACACACTCCAATGGGCAAAAGTATCTTTAGGCCATTTTTGATAATATTTAAAAAATGTTAAACAAACAAGATAACTAAGATAAAAAAGGTAAAAAATAGTAAAATATAAACAAAAAATTTCAGCATGTTCTTGAGACAGCCATCTCAAACACTTGCAACGTGTCTACGTGGAAAACGACAAATTGGTGCTCAGTGGCTTCTTTTCGTTCCTTAAGGATTCTGAGGTTTGTAAAACTACTTTGCGTTTAAATTCATCGCAAAGAAGGTATTCTTTAATTTTATCAGTACCATTTTGCTGATATGTTTAACAACTTTCAGCATTTCTCTTAGTCATTCAAGTTTTGCTCATAAAGTTGTTAATTTTATTGCTAACTTGAATCTTCCCAAGAACGTTTGATTCAACGCCACAACCCAATTCACAGACAGACAAAGTTATAACATTTTAACATTGTTTATTACCCATTGATAATTCAGTTCGTTCGTTCGTTCAGAGATTTTTTTTTTATCTCAAGTAAGTGCAGTGTGTATTTTTTTGTTAATTAAGACACTTGTGGTATTTTCCACATGCAATTCTTGTTTCTTATTAAAAATATTAATAGGTGTTATTATGTTAACAATGGTTTGTCTGTATAATACCTAGATAATATAAGAATTAAATCCATCCTGTTATTATGTTTTGATGACAACATATTTATTATATTATTTTTAATGAGTTCTTCGGGATATACCAACGGAAAACATATAATTACGTTTAACAAGGTTAATTTAAACCTTAGTCAACATTAACAACAGTTTAACGACCCGTTATGTAATGCGACCTTCAATTTCACCTTACACAATTCGTAATTAGCCGGCTAAAGGTCACAGAGGTGTCTAATAAGATCTCTGTGAATCAATTTCTCTCCCCGCGGCGTCCACGCCTTCAGCTCGTAATCTATTGTTAAACAAACACTTATTAAAAACAAATAAATGCCTATCGGCGATAACATGGGGATAACAGCGTGGGAACTCAACCAATATTTAAAATATCTAACTACACTACAAGTTAGATACATGTATACGAAAATTAAATAAGCAATGATTGATCATAAATATGAAACGATAAAAACAGATGATAGTTTAAAATGAACTCGTACCTACTCTTGACCATTTTTTGTCATTGCCAACTTTTTACTTAAGAATCTTTTAATGTGCGGAAGTTTGTAAGTGACTTTTACTTTTATCCAATATAGTAATTTAATTGCAGCCGTGGGTGTGTCCCACTTTACGGTTTTAATAGATAGAAAAATTTCTAGTCAGTTCAATGTAACGAGACGAACTTGTAATCAGATCTAAAACGTGTTTAATTAAAGTTATAACATTTTGCAATGAAATGAAAAATCTAGATTTTAATTACTTTAACTTGGTTTCTTTTGTCAGATATCATTATTCTTTGTTGTCGGTTTCTGTGACAATATAATTATTATATATGGTTGCCAAATTGTTTTTTAAATCCATGTTTTTATATGTCAATATAAAATAAATATCAGAGGTTAATGAACGTAAGAATACGGAATGTAAGAGCCCTTGAAACTTAACAGCCTTTTATGCCAATTTCAACATTTTTCAGGGCAATTTGAATGCTATCCGACGCTATCGGTCCGTGATCGCGACGTGACGTGATCATGAAATTATATCGTGATGCCGACTCGTGATCTACATGAAGAGACCTACAGATGGCCGGCGACAGCTCTTTGACCCCGGCTCTGAGAAACAACAATGATATTACTTTCGTTTCTTCATCAACAAGGTCAACGCTCGAAAACCGTTGTTCCGCCAAGATTGCCAGAATATATCGCCAAAGAATAGTCTATCTGCCAAAATCATCGGACTATGAAATCAGATCTACTTCATACAAAAAATACCCGAACAAATGATTAATATTTTTATGGTTTAAGTAATGTTCTTAATTTTTTTAAGAATCATGTAAATAAAATATCGATATCAATTAATCGACAGTGCAAGTGCGTTAGAAAGTATTTTTTAATCACGATAACGATATTACTTTTTGTTTCCTGTGCGGTTACGCCTTCTATTACTACGTTTCATTGCTCGCGTCAAGCTTTTTTATTACATTGATTGATAAATTCGACCAGTATCATTAGCCTATTAGTATTACCAACCTAACAAACTCTATAAAGTGAAAAGTTCAAGTGAAGTGTAATATTTCATTTAAAAAATGCATTATTATACTAATTAGTCAGAACCAAACAATTGTAGGCGGAACCAGGAGTGTGTGAATATGGTATACTCATTATGATTTAGGATTAGAAACTGCTGTACTGGGAATTGGAGCGAGATGGTCGATTCTATTGTTGCTACATTCGTTATCAATTCTTTTAACCTTATAGAAATTTCTTCCTATTTTTTATCGCTCTTACTTTCTATATACAATTTCCGACGTCTATCACGTGTTTTTGGTCATCTTTTTGTGTTATTGATTATACTTATAGCATCATAATTGGATTTATGGTTTACTCTCTACCTCTCAAATCCATTCAAAAGGTCGTCAAGTTATTTCTTTAAATTATGCAGATTTTTCATGATCATATACAAATTGAACTAAATTATATTATAGCTTTACAAGAATTTTGTTAGTCATTGTTGAGATATAAAAGACCGGGCGCAAGAATAAAATTTTAGTATAGTTTTCGTGTCAATGACTGTGGGAAATTTAAAACCGTTCATCACAAATTGCTACATGGGAGGTTGCGTAGGTTTGTGTGAACGTTAAAGTGCATGTGTGGGTTTACGTGTACGTTTTTGCGCATATTAATTCTAAGAGTGTTATTTTTTGAAATCTGTGCTAATTTCTTCCACATATGGTTACTGTGTGGGCTTAATCTCAACATCTATTTGGCATTGGCAGGTAACTTATGAGCTAATTTTATTATACGAAAAACAAATAAATCTGCTTAATTTCAAATCATACTCTTTAAAAATCGCCACTTATTTTACCCAAATTTCTTTATTAGCTTTTCACAAGCACAATTACCAAGCATTTTATCCGATAAATAATTACTTAGTTCGTTAACTCAATAAGCAGAAATGATGCCACTTCACAAAAACAAATTCCGAGAAAACGGCTCAGCTCATATTTGGTTGTTTGGTAATATGGAATAAGGTAATAAGAACTAATGCCAAAGTATAAGTATCTTAGGGTTTTGGGGTTGTCTGAGACAAGCATACGACCACTATTAATTAGTGAGATCCAAGATTTGAGATCTGAAAAGGTCTATAAGACAAGACAAGACTCATGCTTTGTTGCAAAATTCTTTCCGAAAAAAAAACTTTAATTTCAAAATATTTGCATACTAATAATAAATTATGAATGATATGAATACCAAGAAAAAGTTATTTACTGACAAATCTAGTATTTCTTTTGAATGAAGTTGTAATACGAACCTTGACCCTGATATCGGACGCATATCTCATATGTCTCTTAGAAACGAACTATTTGAGGATCTTAAAGATATCGGTTGCGGTTGTAACACAATACAAGGTCACGGTGTTTGAGTCCATACTCGCTGAACAGTGAAACGCTATGAGACCTGAATAACACAATCGGAACAAAGGAATGACAGGTTGGATGGGCTCCTCAGTTCTCATGATAATGTGAGGAAATCGTAAGGAGCGTGACGATGTCAATTTTGCAATTGAATTTTTCCAAGATAATGTACGATATGTGCATTTTATATAATGTATATTATTCAAATTTTCTAACAACAAAATAAGGTAAGCGTTCTTTATGGTGATGCACAAGAATACTTTTGCAATTGTGTACAATGTATATGTGGATCTAGGTGATGAAATTGAATTTGTTGGTACGTTTGTTTGTTAATACTGTTACTAATAATGTTTTCTAGACCAAATTTCACTTCATTTAATCTTTTTGTTTGTTCTTAATTATCATGGGTTACAAAAAATAATACTAAAATCATTTTTATCACACAATTAAGAGAAAGTATAAGAGTAATTTCATACAAGAGATAGAAAATTAGATACGATTGTTAACTGTTAATTGTGGTACGTATGTGACCAGACAAAGAAAGGCACGGGTCAATGATACATCCAGCTAACGGTGTCCGGATGTCAACCTCAAGTAAACTCGTTTAAACCTCGCAAACTACTGTACCACTCATAAAAGTCATAAAGACGACTTATTTTTATAGCCTTCATTATCATGATGATATCATGCACTAAAAATTTATTTAAATGTCACCAATATTCTTTCAATGTTAACAGAATATCATCAATATAATTAGAGTTTACACAATTTTCTTTTTCTATTAAGACTCCAGATTAGTTGCAATTATTTCTAGATTTGGGACTAGTAAGATGATGTTTATCTAAAGTACAATATTACTCGTGGAGATACCATTGCTTGCTGCAATCTTGCTGCTTCGGAACGTACTCTCAAATGATTTGCATCAGTTATTGGCGGATTCATGAACATCTTTATCGCCATTACGGATAACCTTTGCTTTCTTCAATCGAATTTCACATTCACTTTCGTAAATATCGATTACGAATATATCTATGTCAGATCGATAACTAACAGCATCGCTCGTCAACTACTGTTCTAATGATACATTTACATAAGAGGTAACTGATTTAAATATTGCAAGATCTATACGAGTAGTTATTAAGGTTGATATTATATTGAGGCTGGTAAATAAAACTTTGTAACGCGCTGTCGGTTCACTGTTTTGTTATGTTCATTCCTTCCAGTGGTCGTGACAATTGCTGACTGGTGGAAATCTTTAAGAACCAATTTCCTCGATTTGCATCAACATTTAAATACCAGTTAGTTGACAGGAAAAGCCTTGGCAATATACGGAAAGTAATCGATGACGTTACAAAGTCAGTAAATCTTCTAGAGGCGGTCAATAATCAGCTTTCCGGAAGAAAAGTATCTATGAAAAGAATTTTGAATCTAATTATTTCAATTATTATTAAATTCTAAATCAAGTTTTTAGGATATATAAGTTCAATTTAAAGTGTTTTAAAGTTATGTAATAAATGTCTTCCTCTTACTTTTTTGTTACCTCCTAAAATAACCTTCGGTTATAAATCGATTAAGTCTTAATTCCTAAATTCGAACTAATTGATTTTAATTGAAACGAATGGTATACGGAAAAGGTTATAACAACTGTTGACCATATTGTATTCCTCAACCCAATACTTAATCATTAATTGTAGCGTGTTGGATGACACTAAATATTTGTTGATACAATGCTATATTATATTGAAGCTGTTCTTACAATATCACATTCGTAATGTTTGAATAAAAACTTGTCAATATTTATTATATTTGGTATCTTGATTCCAAGAAACTAAAGGTTTCATGTAATTACAGCGACTTTCTCGAAGGGATATCGCTTTCATTGGTACTAAGGTCTGATGTCACGTAAGTTATGACGATTTCATACATTCATACACACATTCATACATTTACGGTATTATTGGTTATTTCAAGTTAATCAATTATAAACTTAATGTTTCCAAACTCTCTGCAGTTCAGAATATGAACGGATCTTATTGATTGATATTGCAATGAAATTATTTAACTTGTCTTGCAACACAGACTTTGATGAGGTTTTAATCAATTAGATATAAACAATGACAGTTTGTTTTATAATGTGAAAGTATAAATAGACCAAAATGTACTTGTAACAATGTATTACCGATTAAAGAAAGTTTCACTTGTTAACTAACATTAAATAGCGATCCGGTCGTATCACTACGTAGTCCCATTCATATAAGATCAAATGAAGTGGTTAATTGAACCACGCCCTGTCCTTATCTGGACTCTTTCAATCACCTATCACGCTTAATACGTCTAAACGAGACAAAAGCATCAGCTAATTTGCTTGTCACTATGAAATAATCAACATCTATCTAGTCGCTTGTTACTTGGTAGTATCCATTGTGTGAATCGAACGAGAGTGAATTGTAACACTGAGTTTTGGTGATTTGTTTATAACAATTTAAACTATATTCTGAGTGTGATAAGTCTTGTTTTACAATGTCACATTTAGGAGACGGATGATTGTCATATGACGCCACTTTAAGAGGTTTAGAGCAAGTGTATGACGGCGATAGCCCGAGGTGTAACTCATTAAGAACACTTTCGCTACACTCATGACGTGCGATACTTGTTCTTTTATCATTACCAATTGGATCTATCTTTGATTGGGGAACAGTTTCAGACACTGACGAATCATTCAGCCGTGTAAAGGTAATACCGGATGAAGTAATTAATAACAATAATCAACTTTGAAAATATGAACCGGGATGCTTATAATTCAGTATAGTTATTGAATTATCTGCTTTTATTTATCTTTTATCTTTATTTACAAATACAAAAGAGTTCGTATTACTACATACAAGTTAATTATTTTATTATTAAACGAATTCAAAAAATCAAATCTATCTTTATCTTTGAAGATCAAATTTATTATTTATTTTCATATTTGCTAATAGCTTCGGTAATGGCTATATAATTTAAAATAGTCAATCGGCATCTGGTGAGATCAAAGAGACGTTTTGTGACCAGAAGTCACGATCTGATGCTATCTCCGGTATAATAAAACTGACGCGCGCCATCCACTGCCTGCCAATTCATATTGCAATTAATTTGAATAAAGATATTACACCTTATGTTAAAAGACACAAAGTGCAATATCAATTAAATTATATATTACAGAATCGATTTGATTGATGAGTACGCAATACAAATGACAACAGGTGATTTACACCAAGAGATGGTATTGAAGATACAGTTTGAAGAATGGAATTATGAATGTCGAATTCTCGATATAATTAACATTTACATTTACAGACACACATACGGTGTGTGATTAATAATCTTGACACGTTCACTAATTGTTAATAGTATGTTTTAGTTATACCTAATAGTGTTATGAAATAAACAACCGGATGCGAAATGGGATTATACTGTTATAAAAAAACTGTTATATTTTTACATAACTGTAAGATGAAGTAATTATAACAATAACTCAATATATATTTTTAATTTTTATTCTTATTATTACACTTTTTATAAATAGTGCCTGTATAAATATATAAAATCAACTATATAAAGGTCTGCAATTTTTCTTTACTTATGAAATAAATACTTTAAAAAGTGTTGTTTTGTATTATACTAATTGTAATATATATTAAATATTGATTTAAAGAATTGTATAATTCATTTAAATTAATACTTTTTGCTTTCACTCACAATATTTTTATAGAAAACTAATTATATGACTATTTCTTTCTTTGTTTTGAAAAACATAAGTAATGAACGATAATTTTAGATCTTTTTAAATAAAAATATAAATATAACAAAAAATATTGTGAAAAAATTGAATATAGAAATAATTTTTAATGAGATCCAGATGTTAAAAGCTTTCGAAAATTATCATAGCATTTTTAAACATTCCTAATAATAATAAGAAACAATAACATCGTCAAACAAATACGCAACAATTTCCGTCGCATGTTACATTTGTATCTAATGATTTGACCTTTGACCTTTGAGACACACCGTGAGATCCTGGCTGGCACACCTCACGATGTTATGCCGGTCACAGATTAGTTCTAGTTCTTAATAAATATAACCATAAGGTCATACAGATAAAACATTACATGAAGTTAACATTTAAACGGTTAGAATTATTTAACTTGACAATTGAGAATAATTAATACGAAACAAATTAAAAAAAAATTTATACTACCCAATAAATTATACCCAGGTATAATTTATTCTAATGGCAACAATTTAATTATATAAGAGTCGTAAAATTTAGAAAAAAGTGTTACATAAGTGCGATTAATAGTGCACGTTTGTGCATTTTGTGGAGCGCGAGATTCGGCGCGCGCGCAACTCACCCAAGGTCCATGAAGGCCGCGGTGGTGAAAGCAAGCATGGAGTGACGTCATTGCATTTACAAGATTAATCTTACACTATTTAATACTATTGCGATCTGTTTTAACATTAATCAAATATTTTTCATACTAACATAATCAAAATTTTCACTGTTTTTATCAACATTTGGTAAACTTTGACGTTATCTGAGAGTTTAGTCGTGGTTATTAATATGAATATAATAAATTAAACAATAAAAAAGGAAAGCTTTAATCGTTACTAATTATGAAACATTATCATAACATATATATATATATATGTAATTTATTAATATATATTGATGTGTATAACAAAGTTATTCGTGATCCACTTTAGTCGGCCGTGAAGTCGGTGACACTGTGTGGGAAACTTTCAACTATAGATTTATATTTGTTAAATTATATTATCAGTTTAATGACTTGTAATTATTGTTTTATTGTTACGACTTATATAAATAGGGCGAGGTCTGTTATAAACATGGAGGTATAAAAAGTGGATCTGCTTTAATAATAATATATATTCTAATTTGAAAGGTGTAAATAAATTTTACCATGACCAAAAAAATATTTCTAATTTTCATTTATTTGTTCTCAGGAAAATAATAATTGATAATGCAAAATGAGATAAGTTTTCTTTGTCTTTGTATCATTTGATCTGTCACATGGATATGTGATCTCGCGACTTTCCCTCCATTACTACGGCACATTTATTTATTAATAGATATATATAAGTTGATAATATAATAAAGTAAGAAACTAGCATTTTCTTCTACTCCTTTTACTCCTACCACAAGTCAGGGTTGTCTCAATTTCTTTCTTCATACCATTCATTCAAACCATGCATGTCTTTTAGTATTTTTTTTCATGTTTAAAATTTACTTGAAAACATAGTTTGCGTTCCTTTCTTTCTTTAACCTAAAAAAGATAAAACTTCCATCGCTAGTAATTACATAATAACCAAGAAGCAAGGTGTCTTCATTATTAAGAATAACTTAATAACATTTGAATATATAATTATATTATGAACATTTTATTATTCGATCCCTATTTTAACAAAAAATAGTAATATTTTGGAGGTATATATTAAAACTAACAAACACTATTTGTATAAAGAAACTTGTATTCTTAGACTATTTGTTGCATAAATTTTCCAATTATTTGTAACTCAAAGTGATTTAGAGTTTTGTTCCAGTGACGTATTACAAGTTGCCGGGCAATTATTATTTGATTTATACATTGTATATAAAACAAATTTACCTATTGGTTGCATGAAAATTTCACATTTCTATAACATTTGAGTAATTACTTTTACTATATATGGACGTGTATAAACCAATTTTATGCAAATTAAATGAATCATGTTACAAAAATTGTCAGAAAGGTTTTGTAGTTAATATATATCAGAACAATATTTCCTTGAGGTAAATTGTGTAACAACGGATGCTGTGGACGGATACATTTTAAACTCCCGTGACGTGGATATCCTTTACTTGTTATATATTGTATATTATAATAATTTTAATTACGACCAATCACGTAAGAGGTTTAATTTGATTGTATTTTTAATGATTAAATAGTATATCAAGATTACTATGAGGATAAAAATTATAAATATTCTTAGAATGGCAGATGATGTCATTATATATTTTTTATGATTTTTATATAAAATCCATCAAAATCAATACATGCTTGATTTTTTTTTTATATTGACACAGACAAATGTATTTTATAAACTTTGTACATATGTATATTTTTTTTCATATAAATAAATAAAAAAAAGAATATTCTACTGCACCTAAATGTATAATATGTAAAATCGTATCCAGAAATCGATTGAAACTTCACAAGTAAAGTAAAACCTTTGAAAAATGAACAGAGCTAATAAAAACAGTTATTTAATAATATAGAAAAAAAAATCATCAAATCAGTAAATAAATAATGTTTTTGTGATAATCGCTCGGAAAAGTCTTTTAACAAAGAGAAAGGGGTAATAACAAGATTTAAATCGAGCGAGAGGAACATTATATCAAACTATGCCATTAATAAAATAAACAAACCAAATAGAATAATATAAAAACATAAATTCGCAGTAATCTTCATTATTATCTATAAAAAACATGTTTCTCGTTCCAACGTTGGCCAACACTTGCCCAACCATTCACAATTATGGTCTTGCGTCGTCAAAATGGCGATCAATTTCCGATATGTCACATATCATTGTTTTGTTCGGAATTGATTGTATTTATCGTAACAAGAATCAATACAGTGTGTAAGTTTGTATGTAATAACTGAATTGGGTAACGATAAAGAATCCGTTTATTGTTAACTATTTGCAATGTTGTTTTAAAGACAATTGTTGTGTTTTATTTGTGAAGTTTTTTTAACATTTTTTAAATAATCTATGAAGTACTGAAACAAGATAAGATTTCTTTGTTAAAATTAAATTCCTTTGTTAGAAATTAAAAGCATACCCGTTAAAGTTATTACTTTGGTTTAGAAGAATACAATACATTTTTGATAATCAAATTAAATAATTGGCGATAAATAAGCTACATTCATATTAATTTATATAATTCCTTAGTTTATTTAAGTATGATCTTATTTGCATGTTATTACATGCAAATAAGATCAGAAAGATCATAATGTAAATATAACAAATTGTTTTTTTTTTAATAAAAAACCCAATTGCTAACGAATTA
Organism: Melinaea menophilus ssp. n. AW-2005; assembly: GCA_918358695.1. Lineage (NCBI taxonomy): Eukaryota > Metazoa > Arthropoda > Insecta > Lepidoptera > Nymphalidae > Melinaea > Melinaea menophilus. Next base: position 5,340,405 of record OU911057.1, on the reverse strand, counting down.
ATGGTTATTAAAAATTGTGCCGGTTTTCTATTTCTTTCGCGCATCATATAAAAATTACTGGGCAGATTATGATTAAAATTAATAAAGAGTATGGATTATTTCCAGGTCAACTTAAGTTATACCTTTCAAAACGTATTACATTTCAATAAAACACTAGAATTCGTTTAGGCTATAATTACAATAGGACAATAAATAAAAGTTTAGCACAAAATTTTTAGGTATATGATTAAAGTCGGAAGGCAGAAACGGGGCCAGACAAAGTCGCTAACAGCGGCTAGTATATCATAAACATAAACACGATGCTGTTTGGAAAATTTAAACATCAATTCCGATACCGGCTGGTGTAAATCCGTGCATAAATATAAAATAGAAACCGAAGAAAGGTGTTATGAAATATAAATTATTAAGATACAACGAGCACGCGATACTCGGAAGTCGAATATTGTAATGAAAACAAATACAAACATATACTTACATATAGAGCGAATATATTACTATTTAACACTAAACCTACCAAGTACCGGTCAAATTGACTGTTCTTAAACTTTTGTAAAACTTACACATTTTCAAACGTTATAATATCGTTATCAAACTACATGACAATTCTTAGAATATGCATATAATATTTTCTACACTCTTTACTTTTAGTTGTTTCCATTATTAAATGCGTTATATAATAAAATAACTTTTAATTACCGGTCAATTTGCGGTAGGAACAGGTATACAAGAATTGTCGGTAGGTTTAGTGTTAAAATAATATATTTAAATTCAATTGTATTTAAGACTATTGAACGAGAATCCCGCTATGCCAATGTCACCAAATTGTTATCATATATATTGAAGCGATCGTAGGCGAACAGGTATTTTCTAATCTACTCGTAAGTATTGTTAAGTGAGAAATGTCAGAGTATTATCAAGTCAATGCCGACATTGTTCGATAGGAGTAATACTAATCTATAGATTAACATCTATATAAATAACACGTATCTATAGATTTAAGACTAGCATACAATTTTGAGATTAATTTGTATTAAATTGTGATTTATTTTGATTGAAACATGTCGTAAGTGACTACCAAATATTTTAATGGTATATTATGGTACATCCGTAAGCCCTTATACATAAAAGAAAGTAAAAGATATAACCAGTTTCCAAAAATGCAGTTCCGCTATACATTGACTTTAATATGTAGATCGTATGAATATTTATTCGGAGGACAGTGGTCTAACCATAACTTGATATTTAATTAATACGATGGTATCGAAATGTATTCATAATACACAAAAGTACTATAGCACCAAGCTTAGAGAAGTTTACGTAATATTTAATTAAAAAAATATATTTATTTTAGGGTTGTAAATTCTAAGGCAAGTTGGCAACATTCCAAACAATAAAACCTAGACTGAATATACTGAAAGTTACAAATAATGGACTACTAAAGTAAAGTACATCGAATGAATGATGATATTAAATGTAGCAGTTTAAAAATATACGACAGGAGCTGACAGGTCGTGAACTTTAAAACGAGATTTATTTGGTAACTCGTCATGCGAGTACAAGTTCGCGGCGACAAGTTCCCGCCAGGCCATTTGTTAAACCATTTTCTTGTTCCTTAACTTAACGTTCAACGGTAAAATATATTTGTTCAACAAACACTCTGAGCTGTGTCGTGTTAGGTTCATTGTTTGCGATTGTTTTCTTATTTGCCATTTGGAATTCGCAAAATTAAATAGTTTTCTCAATATATAAGTTAATTATAAATAGTTATATTGCGAAATTCCTATATTCTTTTACGAGCGATATCATTTATGTAACAACAATTTTTCATACTGGCGTTAGTCATAACATGAGACATACCGACAAATCAAAATCGTTTATATGATATAGTACAATACATCGTCCTTGCAAGGTCGTGGGTTTTGTGGGTTGAGGCGTAGGATTCTGTATGTATTAAACCTGGTGTTCTGAGGCCGTGGGAATGAGGGGTTTTAGGCACTCTTGCCCTTGGTATGTTAACCAGCTTGATCTAGTTAGCATTTAAAGATATGTTAAGTGATACATACATATTACATACGCTGTAAGATATATGGAAAGATATTTTTAAAATGGTTTCTTAATACTCTAATATCAAATGTCTAACAGTGTAATAAATCACGTAAAATAACGTAGAATTATATATATAAGAAGTATATATATATATAAATTTCGCCAACGTTAGGCAAAATACACCTTCCTCTTGCATTATTTACAAAATCTCAATAAGTCAGTTCAAAAGCCTCCCAGAACAAATGTCTGAAAATCATCCACATGTATACTCAACCCTGAAACTCCATTGTTTTTGAGGGTAACGCTAAATACTTCTTGTCATGTCAAACACATAATCGACTGCAAGGGGTCCAAACGTTAAGTATTTAAGCACGGATAATATTTCCCCCAACTTCCTATTGTGGAACAATGAAGGCATACTTGTTTCTGATATATGTGCATATATAATTACCAACTTTAGATGTTTGTTATACAGTTATAAAGACTCACCCAGACCGCATATGAGGTAAGTGGGGGGCGGTTTCAAGACGGACCTCGAGTACGCCCCTCGGACTGTCTCCAGGGCCCTCGGCGCCCCTCCCACGAGCAGCACGCCGGGGGCCACGTAGCCGGCATATCGCAGCTCCGCTGTCGCAGCCGCGAGGGCCCCCGCCCACCAACATTTTGCGTTCGCTGCCAAAAAACTCTGAAAGAAGATGGATTTATTTGAGTTTAGAACTTTCAAAGGACATTTTAAAGAAGTCTGTTTATGATTAGTTTCTAACGTTATCTTTAAACAAGCAACTGCTTCAATGTTTTCTCAATAGACTTCAATTTACATAACATAAACTTATAGTTAAGTTTAATGAGTTAAGCGAACTCCTTCAAGTTTAATAAAGTATAACAGGTGGTTTTACATAACAAAGGAGTATTCGTAACGCAAATTATACTGCTCACATTCACAGAGACACAACATATCATACAATGACAGGAATGATTTATAAAAATGTTATCTTAAAGATCGTAAATAGTTCCTTCCAAAAACAAAGTACAAATAAGAGAAATGCATGTAATACTTCATATTTACAGCTTTATAACACTTTTTAATTCGTATAAATCCCATAACCCAAATAAACGGTATGCGTGCACCTTGACATACACACATTGCACACTACATTCTCTGTTACACGAATTTACCTCACATAAGTAAATGACATAAGTCTGACTGACTGACAAGTCAATTATCAACTACATGTTTCTTTTTGGTGTCACGATACTTGTGAAAAGGATTCATTTCGTAAATATGTCGAGTCAAGTAATTGCTAACTTCTATATATAATTTGGGCTTTTTATACCCTCGCCGAATCTGACGTTTCGTTGGAAATACGCCAGCAAGTGTTGACAAGCCTACAATGAGCTCATACTTGAAAACGATAGTCAAATTCCAAAAGTACAACGTCAACCTTACTTGTACGTTACGTTACTTGTACTTACGTAAATTTAAGAACTGTTTTTCGGCACGTTACAGAATCACTAGAGCTTGAGGGAGTTCACAAGAGAGTTTCTAAATATTTTTATCCAACATACAATTTAGGGCGCATTTTATTATTTGAAAAAACTCTTTTTTTTACTAACCTTTTTCAGAAATTAGAGCACACAAACGTAGAGATAAGCATACAAACAGACAAAAATTCTAAAAATCATTGGGATCGATTCATTAATAAGGACTCTACTACTAATTTTTTTCTTCTCTTTACAGTCGGAGTGGCTGATTCTGGCGGCAGAACTCAAAATTAAATAATCACATTATTTTTTTCATTTCAAACGGTTTCATTTTTTGATTAAATCCTTCTGATGGAGAAATCGAGACGTGCTATAAATATGCCAACAATAACTGTGAAATGGAACTCAAAAACGTACACTTTCATCACAATAACAGCTTAGCTTCAAGACACAGTAAATCGATTTGACAGGCCCTTGTTATATTATAATAGAAAATATTTCATACTAACTGTTAAGTATCACTATCATGCTGGAAATGTGCTTGATATTATTATACTATGGTTAAAATGAATATATTTTAACTCAATATTCAACATGATTGATGGTATTCAACATGAAAGTGGATGACGTCATGATCCTATCCTTATCCCACTCTAAATGGAGACACTAGTTATATTCTTCTTCTCACTCTGTTGTACCTAAGCGCTATATCAACTTCTTTCATCTTCACCCAGTCACACCATCCACCTCTTTTACATTTCCCTCTATAAGAAGAATAGAAGATAGATGGGTATATCTTTCTACCTATATCTGCAGGGGCGGCTTAACCTATCCAGGGTGTGAATTACACACGGGCGCCGCCGTCTCAGAGGGCGCCACGGCGCTCCCTGAGACGACTAAGAGCATCGTCTTGGACCATCATGGCAGGCCTAGGGAACGCCAGGGTCTCATTGCACACGGGCGCTACACGAGCTAGAGCCGCCCCTTACCATCTGCCTTCTTCTTCATACCTCATTCAATCACAGTTTATGAAATCGGAAGAATAAAAAACTCATATATTTTATTTTTAACCTATCCTAGTGAGTCATGATATTTTAAAGTAAATAAAGTACATATACATACAAAAAATAAATGTCTAAACTAATTTATATTTAGTGTGCGGTTTTCCAGCGACAAAATGCGCATATATAGCAGTATGAAGTCATATCGTACGAGTCTTAATAAAACCATTGAACTCGTTTACGTTTTTTAAACAACTCACGGGCAACAAAGCTCATGATATAAAGTTGGATATATTGTCAAGCGACTATAGCTTTTATATTTATAAAGAAAAGGTAAAAAATTATTTATAGTTTAATTGAAAATTAGTATAAACTTTACCTTTATATTATAAATTTACCGCAACTTGTAATCAAAGGAACAAGTACCTCGAATAACATGATGTCATAGTAACATGGTGGTGTTATGGTCATTCAAATAATATATATGTTTTTTAACCCATATCCGCCATCTTGATTTACGATTCTATAAAAACTTAATTAATATCCTCATAATAATAATTGAAGTCTATCAGAATACTAAATTTAATACCGATTTCGATATTGTATTTTGTCACGAACCTTATTTATAATCAGGATATATTCCTTGGCACCTAGGTTATAATAAATCTGGAAACTCGTAAAATGTTACTTTACTTTATGATCAAAAATAAATACTGTCACTGGGTTGACAGAATATATTAGAAAGATTTATTACCATTTAGAATTATTAGACGAATGAACGAAGGTTTATAAATTATCTTTTGGAAATGTATTGAAACTTAAACTTTTTAAAATCATTATTATATTACTGTCTGGAAACTAAATCTTTGTGTTATATATATATATATATATATTTAAAAATATTAAATAAAAACACTTTACACCACACATATTACCAGTATGTAAAGCCTATAATGAAGCTAAGATTACTTAATAATAATAAAAAATTTACATAATAATATAAAAAGTAGAGATATTCCAATGAAGATTCCCAAGAATATTTTATACAAACTCTACACCTCCCCTCGCTGTATGCAGTTTGTAAAACCGGGAATTAAAGCGACTCTCACGGGAACAATCATAGAGCGTGACGTCCACAATGTATGTTTATATGTGAGGAGAAAACCTGTTAACTCAAGATATCGCGATAGCAGAACCTTAATTATGTAAATTGTATTGTTATCTTATGTAATGTCATAAAAATTTATTTAAAATAATTTAATTATAAAAATTTATAAAAAAAATACTTAAAATAGGTCGGTTTTCCGTTCTAGGTATACTTAGTCATATGTATATGGTCTAGGAGACTTTTTTGAGCGAAGCGAACGAAGTGAGCGGAGCGTTTTATTGGAGACTTTTTACATCTTTTTACATTCTTTGTCACGAATTGGCTCGAAAACTACTTGACGGAAAATTATGAAACTTTGCAATCAAAAAGACACACATTAAGCAAGGGTTTAAAAAAAAATTTGAAACTCTCCTCAAAAAAAAAATTTTTTTTTTAATATCATGTCAAAAAAACTGAAATCCCATTGAAGTCATTGGGAAGCGATGAGTCAATACACTGGGCTCGCTTCTCTCAATATGCAAACGGCACCCGAGATTTCGCGAGCGCAGTGAGTCGAAATTGAGGGTTTGTTGGCGCCCCTAGCATATATATATTTCGTATGTATTTATGTTTGTATGCATTTTGCAATTGACACGTGCCGTTAAAAAGCGAAATGTCACTATGATTAAAATTTAAAAAAATACAGTCAATTTATATATTTATTTGCATTGAATATATTTTAAAGTCTTATCAACACAAACACGTTGTATGTTTGTTTGTATGTAAAAACATTATTGTATTATTGCTTTCGATGTCCGATAATTTCTAATTTCACGGATAATACAATACAAGTTTGTTGTAATTTCAATTTAACTCGTAATGTATGGATTTATACAAATATTATAGATGGCTTATTATTTTTTAATAATGTAGGTAATAAACAATATATTATACATATATAAAGCTCAAATACTATGTATGCGATGTGGGTTTGTCTCTTTTTTGATATGTCTTAGATATTCTATCGATTATGACAAAATTGATAAGTAAAAGGCAATACAATAGAAGACAGTGAATCTTTGGTCCTAAAAAATATTTTTTGTCATCAAAAAAGCCGACAGAAATATAAATTTTGTCATCAAAAAGTCTATCCGACACAGTAATACTGTTACCTACACATGCAAAGCCAGTTGCAATAGCTAGTAATAAAATAGACAATTGTGAGTAAACAGAATGATTTCAAACAATTACACAATCACTTACACCATTGCGATGAAATACAGAATACAGTTTAACTGTCGTTTAACTAACAGTTACTATGATTGAGATTTACGATCTCCAAGTACACAAACAGACCATCGGGTAATACAGATTTATTGAGCACCGTTTAGTTGGTAACATTTAATTTTACATATATAGTCTTTGATTTGGTATTTTATAACAAAATTTTTGTAAAATTATCCCCACAATAACAACTAAGTATCAATAGTAAATAAAAGATTAATCGATCATAAAAATATGTTTAATAAGTTGATATTTGATTATTATTTTTTAGAGACTTGATTAAAGTCTTGCGTATCGACAAATTGCAATATAGTATATATGTAAAATCAATCGAAGGACATGCGTGAGAAGACGGATATTACGTGTGAAATAATAAAACAATACAATCATTGTTATTCAGGTGTTAAATACGGCACTGTATGGGAACTATCGGTGGTTCACCAAAAAAATATAAAGTTGCCGACAAAGGAGGTTGTTTATGCGAAAAATTTTAATTTAAATAAAATATATTTTAACTTTTTTTGTACATACATCTTGTTTAGTTCGAGTTTTGAATTATTAAAATACATTTTCATCAAATTTAATTTAATTCTATATGTATATCAGCGATTTGCCACTCACTGACTCATCACGAAATCTCCGAAACTATCTGTTCGATTAACTTAAAATTTTATATAGTTAACTCTTTTGTGACGTAGACGTCTATTAAAAACGTATTTTACGGAATTCCTATCCCAACGGATTTCAAGTTTTAAACCTGTAGGAGCTATACACTTAACGCGGCGGTAAGAGTTACTATAGCAACGGTTATGATGACAACGGATAATATGACAAAGGTTACCATAGCAACCTAAGTTCACATGCAAATTAATAGTGCCTAGCGAAGCGGAAGGGAATAAGCTAGTAATTTTATATAGTTACTGTATTTATTCAATAATTATATAATACTCCACAAGCTGTCAACAACCATTAACGTCTGTGCGTTTGTGAAATACTTAAGATTTCTCAATAGTTATATCTAAACAAAATCTGACAACACAGCATCCGGTGAAATTAGAACTATAGTTGGTCTTGCACCATGAATTATGAGAAAGTAAATACATTGAACAGTTCAAATTATACCATAAACAGACAAAAACTTTTTAATTAATATTAGTAACATGTTTTTCAAGTTAAAAACCAATATGGAATGACAGTTTCGTTACATTACTGTTTACCAAGCGGTATCTATTTCACTTCGTAGATCTTCACGTTGCGAGAATATTTTATTGTCACAGATATTGACAAATCGCTTAAAAACCAGTTCTGTTTATAAATGACTCATTATTACGGAAACTTTATAGAAAATGTATTTAGTATCTTACCTTAAATATGTAATAATGTAAAAATATGTAATGTAATGTTATATGTATGTTTATTAAAATATTGACCAATTAAATTCACATTTCTTTTACATATTATCGAATATTATTATTTTGTCTAGACCATAGACTATATTATTATATTCTAAGAGAATTTGACACTACAGAGAGTATAAATTTGTTACAGAATATATATATATCATTTCTCATAGTAAAATAATGTGAATGTGGTAGTATCTTGTTTCTTGTGGTGTTAATATTACCATGTGGTTTGAAATACAATAAAGAAAGTGTATTCATTTCTATTTCCTAAATAAGTTATTAATAAACCGCACAAGAAATAACTATTTATTAAGAGCTTCGATAATTATATATTAGCATTTATGATTATACTTTTGCAACTAAGTTGAGTTATTATTTACTTTGTGTTATTTATTTTCTGTTATGACATAGTGTCTGATATCATATTGTCAGGGACTAGTTATGTAATGTTTTGTACATAATTGATATATATATATATATATATATATGTATATATATTATAAATTACTACAAAATATTGGAATAAAGTATATATTGTTGATCTAATATTATCTTGAGATACATTTTTTTATGCTTTAATATATATCAAAGGTTTTCATTGTTAAGTTTACATACAAGAGACATTATAACATAGTTTTCACAAAACATTAATATGAATAAAATATTGTTATTAAAATTAATTCAATATATTCAACAAATATGTCCACTGAGGTGTAATTATATCATGACGTAACACTGATATAAACCTGATATAAACTGACGGTTTAATTTATATCACCGTCGGAGATTAGTCAGAGCGTCGTGATTTATTGCGTAGTTTACTATATTGATTTGTTTTGAGATGTTAGTTAAAGCTCTTGGACTATATATGTATGTTATAAATATGTTATATCAGATCTAAATAATTTCCATATCTATATATATATATAAGTGAGTGGTAACACTCACTGACTCATCACGAAATTTCTGAAACTATCTGCTCGATTAACTTTAAATTTTATATAGTTAAGAACGGATTCCAAACGTATTCCTATCCCAACGGATTTCACCTTTTTGTATTTCGCCAAGTTTTAAACCTTTAAGAGCTTTAAAGTTAGCGCGGGAGTAAGAGTTACTATAGTAACGGTTACCATAGCAACGGTTATGATGACAACGGATAATATGACAAAGGTTACCATAGCAACATAAGTTCACATCCAAATTAATAGTGTGCCCAGCGAAGCGGGAGGGAATAAGCTAGAACATTTGATATATACAAAATATTATGTCATTAATATGAAGAAACTATATGTACCTTAAATTGAACTAAATGGGTAATTTATATAAAGTATGTTTATATTGTCAACTAGGCTTCGCCCGCGACTCCGTCCGCATTCACATAAAGGACTGTTCATAAGGACCATATTTTTAATTCGACTACATGATAAGCAGTTTTATATTTCTGTAGCCGTTTTTCTTTGACATACAATGCTTTCGAGCTCGAAGGTCCCGAACCCGTGAAAATATTGGGATAAAAACTAGACTATATTACTCGCTATTAATGTAAATTCGACAAGTGAAAGAATTTTGACAATTGGTCTAGTAGTTTTCAAGATTACCCATTACAATAAAAAATATATACAAACATACAATCAAACCTGTTCTCGATATTTGATATAAAATATAGTAGCTACTCGCGTGTAAACTAAGCCTATGGGGTCGTTAACCCCAATGGTGTAACAATAATAAAGCTTGTAAGATCGGTAATGGTTTCTTAAACGGTATTCATATATCACAATAAATTATTGTTCCGTATTGGAGAGTGTATGAACCACTTTAAAATAACTCCCACAACTTAATCCGTGCATCCGTTGTTCTCTTCCCGGAAGGTAGCCATTTTAAATAGTTTACTATGCATATTGCAATACTTTTAACTGTATTACGTAATGGGATATATAGACATACAACTTACAATTATAATTCATAAGTTATTTAGGTTAATTAGATCGATATAGTTAACTCATTAATGTCCAGTAATAGTTATTAATAGTGTTTTTATTAGGAGTCGTACTAAATAGCACAGGTCTAATCGAATGTGTCGAACTGATAAATTTCTCAATAGTACTAAATACTACTAAAAAATCTCCCAATAGTACTAAATGTCACATGGACGAAAAGCGTCGTCTGGAGGCTAAATTACACCACCAATTACAACCCACTGATATAAAGTGTATTTTTAAATTATATAAACTATATTTTTATATAAGACATTATAATTATTGTATAATTCATTTATTTTTACAGAAAGAATAAACTATTAATATATATATATATATATATATATATATATATATATATATTAAGTCTACATCTACTGTCTTGTATAGTATATATATATACGGTTTGTCTGTCAATTAAAACATTATTTAATGGATGTAGTATCGTTGGAATTACTTCATCGCATGTTTCTTTCTCCGGTAATGGAACCTGGCTTCCGTTGTTTGCTACGACTGCACGCCGTCTAAAATATGGGAGTTTTCTCTTTTATTTCAGATTCATTTTTATTAATTTGTTTTATTGGCAGTACATATATATTATATTATTTAACACTTTCGCTGCCACCAGATTTTCAGAAATTGAGCCCTGTGTGCTGTTTAAATTTTTCATATAAGCGTTTGCATAAAGGCATTTAAATAAACGGAAAAATAGTAAAAAAAATGTTGAGCCAATTAAATACTATAAAAAATTGACTTTTAATTGCTCCGTACATGCTACGGCCCTGGGGTGAAACACGGGGTGAAACTTGCGTCTCCGTACACGCTACGGAGCTGGCAGTGAAAGTGTTAAGTGGTACACCAAAAATTTGGAGTAAAACATATTGGGTAAATAAATAATTAACCTGAAGAAATAACAAATTATCAAAATAACTAAAAATAAAATCAACGTAAATAAATATTAAAAATGTTTCTATATATAATGTTTCCCAGATCGCCCTTTGACGCTGTCAAAGTCATTGTGATTACAATATTAGGTATCTCAATATAATCTGTACTTCCACAAGCCTGTGGTGTGTTAACTTTATAATATCCTTATTTTAATATATTATATATAATATTAAGTTCTGATGTCAATGTTTTCGTAGTAGAGGTTTACTCAGTCGACCATAAAGAGCGTCGATTGGCAAAATGGCGATGCAGCGATCGAAGTGTGGACAATCAAGTAATTGATCAATGAATATGGAGACTAAGATAACATCTAAATTATTATTATCTTAAATATACTTATATATATATAATATATATTAAGTTTAACAGATTTATTATTATATAATTCAAAACATAAACATAAATACAAATCATTAGGACATGTCAAACAAATAAAACCAGCAAACCACTATGTTTATAGTCTTAATATAAATCTAAAAACATTACACCAAAGGATTTTCCAATAAAATAAACAACGTTACATAATATTCACAGGAACATGTCAAATATATTGGTGTTAATAAATAATTATCAAATGTCAAAATTCTCATTAATTATTTATTATTTCTCTGTTATTTGCAAACTAATATTTATTTAATGTGATAAAGCTTTGTTATTTTGATTTGTAACTTATGTTTTTAAATTTCCTAAGATATTATTATAATCATATACATAGATCTTCCATTTTGTTTTAATTTAAAATGATTTATTTAAATCAATTAACAACTCAATTATTATTAATATTCTTTATAAATACAAGCTTAACACCGTCCTGAGGTAATATACAGGTCTAGACTGGATCTAGATTAAGAGTTTACATTTTTAATAAAAGATGTTTATGATCTAGTAAATAAACCGGTAGAAGTTTAAGGAGGATAAAACAAAATTCTATCTTAACTTTTGGTACTTTCCAATCATTACATCTTCAATACAATATACCTTAAATTGTATAAATGACCTTTACACCAATTGTTATAGGGTTTAAAATAGAGTACAAGGTATAGTTACAGCTTTCCTATGTAGTATTGATTGGGAGCCAGAACTAATAACATAAGTCAGGGTTCTACTCCGGAGTTAACGACATTAACTAACCCTTCAGATTGAGACCATTAGAACTACAGGATACTCCCATAAGAATAAAATATATCAAAAACAGATGCAACATACTTCGCTATAAAACCTATAAGCTTTATTGTAAAAACAACACAAATAATAATTAAATTATATAGTTTTAAATTAAGATCAGTGACAAACGAGGAAATATCTTAAAACTAAACTAAATATAGTTTTCTTAAAGTTTATTTTTATGTTCCTTGTAAACTTCGTATCCATTTTACTTCCACGTCTCACATCTTGAGTGGTTGGTAAATATTTGAGACCACCAGCGTATGATGAACCCCCGTTTGATAACTAACAGAGCTCCAATTTAAGTGGTCAGTCATAAACGAATCGGTCGGTTTTAATAAAACTTTACCTTTTATGAAACTATTTATTGGTTCGGAAATATTTTTGTTAAAAAAGTTTTATTTTATTTCAATAATACCAAAATAATGGAATAACTTTTTGAAATGATATATAAAACATGAAGCTTAAAATAGCGCAGAGGTAAATAAATATTCCATATAAAAACTTGTATAAATTCAGGGGAGCACTTAAATCATCGAAGTCCAAGATATATTAGTCGTGCAGACGACAGGTTACTCCCTGTACGTCAAACACACGGAGACTAATGCACCCTCATACCTTACGATAAAATCTTCAAGAAACCAACATTTATATAGTAACAAAAAAAAACGCATTTAATATCACGACAAACACAAATAAATGTATCTACATATATATAAAAATGTACAGACTGACAGCTGTCAAATAGATACCCAGTAGTTTTGTAGCACCTGTAGGTACCTACTAATGATTGTGAACTTTCACTCCAATCAAGACAAACACGATTTCATACAAAAAGTCGATCAATGAAAGTAGGTACCATACACTAAATATTAATTACTAAAAACAAACGATATCATTAAGGCAATTTAACTAAATTGGTTCTTGATCTTATCTTAATATAGTATATAAAATAAGAAATTGATTTGATATCAACAAATATTAATTAAAAGCTGAATATTCAAATGCAATATTAATATTATAATAAATGGAATACAATATCGGTATGTTAGTGGTCGAGTACCAAATTGAGTTATGCAAATGCAACCTGTTTTACTTTCATCCGAGCGACTTTTCTCTGGTCTATAGTTACCTTAAATAATATCATATAGTTCATTAAGAAAGTTATTGTATGAGAATGTTGTATTAATTATAAAACTGATATACAATTATAATAAAATAAATATACATATATCATATTTTTATCAATATCATCGATAATGATGTAGTCACTTCTTATCTCTTATCAGCAAACTTTAATATTAATAAACCTTAAAAATATCACAATACTTAAAAATTATATAATAAAACAATTTACAAAAGTAAGATACCAAAATAAACACTCCAATCTAAATATATAATTTTTTAATATTATATAAATGCTATAATTATAATTCTTTTCAGAATAATCCTAGAATAACTTCGCTCATAACATCATCAACAATAAACCACATAAAGAAAAATATATATCACGGTTATTTCTTTTATCTTTTATCTTTATTGCTTTATATATGTAGGAACTACTTCATCGTAAACATACATAATTTATAAACTTCCTCATATAGATAGCAATCAGTGTGAGAAAGGACGGACACTTTATTGAAGTAAAAAGTATATTCCTATTATATAAAGAATTAAAATGCATGTTTGCATTCAATTTATGTGTATTCTTTGATTTGAACTTTTATTGCATTGCCAATACCAAACTTTTAACAACTTGCTTGGAAGATTTAACTTGGAAGCATGGTTTATGTGTCTGGAGCGTAGAACCATTGTCTGTAGATTCTTTCTATCTATAGATTCTAGTCTATTCTAGTCTATATATTCTGTCTATATCTATCTCTCCGTTTGGTTGAAACCTTCTAAACCGATCATCATTAATATTATGATGAACTTTTTATTATCCAAACCCCATATAAATAAACACTACCACTTATGGTTTTATAATCTATAAATATTTACTTTATACTGATTATAAAATTATTTTTAACTTTTTATTAATGTATTTATGATTTCGAAATACCAAAAATAACTTATAAACGACATAACATACAATGTTTTTAATGTATAAATACTATGAATATTAATTCATATTGAAATATTTTTTACACGTTAGAAATGTTGCAATTAATTATGGTTACCTTTTAATATGGTAATTTAATAAATAAATCATAGTAATAAATCGTTTTTACCTATCATCTACTCGGGTGAGTGATTCCGAATAAAAATCGGGACCCTTCCAAGTTTAAGGACCCCAAAACTCCCTTACAATTATTACCAAATTTGACAAGTCAGCCATTTGCAGTCTCTTGTCCGGGATCACCCCTCTGTATAAAACGTGGGTAGAGTAAGAAATAAAATTTAGAATAATCGATAAAATAAGGTTTAAAACTATATAAATAACTCTAATTCAATATAAGTTATGTTATTAAATGTTCTACCAAAAGTCATTATAGTTTTTTTATTTGTATTGAACAAAATGAACGAAACGAAACGGTGTTTCGAAAATACAAAATGGAGTAAAAATTAAAATATAATAGAAATTAACACACATAAGTTATTATAAAATCAAATTACACCTAATTTAGAATATGTACATTTGTATATTTGTTTGTTTAAATGATTGTGTCAAAATAATCAATCGATCCACGGTAAAATGCTAGTGGTAGTTTTATTTATTACTTATTATTTAATTACTTCATTCCAATTGCATACTTTCTCTGGGGTACTTAAACCCTATTTTTGACAATCATTGTAGGTACTGAGGGTGTTGGGCTGACACGTGACAGACTGACAATTAATTATAATTTAACGAGACTTATGCACGATTAAACGATTAAATAATAATTTATATTTATTAAATATTTTAATAAAATCCATTAATTATATTTATCAAAGGTTATAATTTTCAAAGACATTTTGACATGAATATAAGTTTACTATTCTATTTCGCATCCATTGTTTCAGATTAATAAAAAGTTACAAACGAGGACTGAACTAAATAAATATGTAGTATATAATAATCCAAAATATTATGGAGAGTATAATATATTAGATAATCCATAATAATAAAATTGACATTGCCATGCCATCATAATTTAAATTTAATAATACACTATATTAAATACAATACCAAAAACAGTCATAGTCTCAAACGAAGTGCACCTTTCTAAGCATATGCAAATTCCCACCAAATGTAGTTATATTATTGAACAAATCAAATTGTATCTAACATCAGCTTTGTTCCAAGTCTCAATCAGACAAGAATAATTCAATACTACACATACAATTACATAACAAACTGAATTCAAGCAATAGACGAAAATTTTAAATGAACAGAGAGATTAAAAAAAACAAAAACAAAAGTAAAAAAAAAAAAAAAAAATATTAAACGCTTGATAAATAAATTGAATAGTATAGTTTCATATTAATTATAATTTATTACTTAATAACATAAATCTTAGTATTCTTAGTATTGCAGTGATCAGTAGAGAAAACAAATGTGAAAACAATAGTTCATTAATTTTTAACTTACTTTGTTCATATCGATTGAGAAATTTCACTTATAAAAACCTTAACCCAGATATTATTAATTCATTAATATAACTACAAGTTACTCAGAATTTACTATCAAAGCATATTAATAGTTTTACAGCTTTTAAAAGCTCTTACACTCAGTGATATCATAAATATTAATATTAATATGTAACAGTTTTGTTATCAAACGAAAGATAAGACTTGGAATGCATCCAGAATGTTATCAGTTACCAGATCCAGAACTAAATTTAATGACTGAATATCCCTGAATATAAATCACGCGATAAGACACGGCCAGTTGGCTTTGAACGTAAAACTAAAAGTTTCAACAAAAAATTAAGTTTTTAAAATAAAAAGCCATATTAGATAAAAGTTTATTAAAAATAACTTTAATATTTGTTCACGTAAGCACAGAGTAGGTTTTTGATGTAACCTTTCCTTTAGCTGATGTAGCTCGAGGCGCCTCTGTAATAGTGAGGTCTGTGCAATGAGGATGTGGTGTTGATGTATTTTAATATCATTTTAATTATTATTTATAATTACTGCGGTCTGTTTGTAAAACTTTTTAAGAATTTAACCGACTGTGGTATTATAAAAGTGTAAATGACTTTCAAGATTCCGACATGCTGTTAAGTTATTATTAAATTATATATATTAACTTTAAACTCTAGATATTATACGCTTTGGTAATATTAATATAAGTTTATCCAAGACGAAGCTGCGAGTAAAAGTTAGTATTATAATTAATATTATATAATAAATGCCGTTATGTAAATAGAACTATTGTAGTGTGGTTTTGAATTTAATTTAATATTATTTTTATACTCTTTTCTGTGCTTGCTTATTTTCGTTATTTTTATCTTTTAGTATTAAAAAAAAATAAAAAACGGTTCATTCTTAGATAACAAATGTTTTGTTTAGTTTAAAATATACTGATGAGAATATAAAATTTATAACCACATACTATCGTATCGGTGTCGTATCGTGTCAATGAAAACGGTAAAATACTAAACAATAACCGCTTACAGAACAGTTATCTAACATTGATCTAAACCTAGCACATATATGTGATGTGATGTGTATTATTAAATACATTACAATATTGCTTGAAAGCTTATAAAGTTTTATCCGCTGAATGAAAAGAGTCGATTTAATAATTAGGTTACACATTGTTAAGCTCAAGGCCTCAAAGGTTCTATAAAGGTGAATGCACTCCAGATATAGTAATTCAGAGCACATGGCCGGGCTTGGAAGCCTTACTAAATTATAGAGCCTTAATGATGTCATAGTTCGTATGCAATTATGTTTAGTTATTTGTTGCAATTTTCCCGACTGTCGTGACTCGGTCTGCGCTTTCTATCACGGGCTGTCGACGGTGCTTAGTACTTGACGCATTATATATTATATAATATACTAGCTGTGTACCCGGTTCCGCCTGCGATATATTAGGAACTACTGAACCTCCATTTAAGCCTCCTCAAACCATAGATATTTTTTTAAATATAATAAGGGTGTTCAAACAAAAATATCAACTTAAAACTTACTTTAAGTATGTTTTAATGACTTTTATATTAATAACCCAGTGAAGTTAATAAGTATTTAACTTGAACTTATTTCAAACATTCAATTATACTAACAGGCATGATATTATTAAAAATCAATTTGGGAGAGAAACTTGATATATTGATACATTTGTAATTAAATGTAACAATAGTATAAGACAATCATACAATACAATACAATACTAAGTGATGCATGTAAAATACGTTTCAATTTATTTCCTATTGAATGTATTTCATTATTTATCAATAATGTGATAATTGAAAAAAAAATATTATGAATATAATTATTTGTATTGAAATATATTATTTAGTTTAAGTATTATTAACAAATCGTTTATTTAGAAATGAGAGAGAGAGAGAGAGAGAGAGAGAGAGAGAGAGAGAGAGAGAGAGAGAGAGAGAGAGAAATAAATATAATATATATCTTTAGATTATTTTTACATTTCTTTATTGTTATCTTATTTATATACTAGCTTTCCGTGTCTTCGCTCGATCTCAAATCCCAAAACGTGTTTGTCTTGAAGCAATAGTTTTTCTGAATGCTCTCTTTCCTTCCTTCTTCCTTTCGAAGCTTTCTCAAAGACAACGCGTATTTCCTTTTCTATGTATTTTTAAAATTTTGGTTTTAAATAAATTACTGAATTGGATTCGAACCTATTACTTTTAGGATACTCTCCCATCCCTCCACGCACTGAGCTATCGCGTTAATGACTACGAAGTATCATGAGAACACAAGATAGTCACATACGTGTAAGATCATTTAGTTATCTCATAATAATCTTAAAAGGTGTAAAAACAATGGAAATGATATGAATGGCGGCCATTGTTGATGTTTCCCATGAACTGTGTAACCCTCTGTCACTATACTTTTATATGGTGGTGTATTTCAAGTCATTTAAAAAGTATAGAAAATATAATTTGCTCATTGTGTGTTAATACCAGCTTTACTTGGTATTATTTTAAATATTTGATACTAGCTGTCACTCGCGACTCTATCCGTAAGGACAGCTTTGTTTAATTCGCCTCCATGAAAAGCGAACGTCGCGATCCCGTGAAAATTTCAGGATAAAAAGTAGGCTATTTAACCCATACATACAAACATACAACAAACCTTTTCTTTATATTATTAGTATAAATAAAGATAAAGATAAAGATAAAGATAACTTGATCTGTAAATTTTTTAAACTTCATAAAATGTTTTGATAAGGTTAATGACCTCATCAATCAACCTCTCGGAATTTGCGTGTACACATCACCAAAATAAACCTAATTATATACATTCACGGTATTATAACTTTTATTTACTTATGTCATACGTTTTAAAATCGTATAACAATAATTTAATGGGATGTGAATTATTGTTTAATACAATTTAGTGAAATTGCATTGTACGTAGAAAGTGTAAGGTCTGTAATTGTTTGCGAATTATATTATATATATATATATATTGTAGAAACAAAAATGTATTCTATTAATCTCATATTAAGGTATATTTTCTTTTGTTTTATTAAAATGCATCCGTCAATGGCGTGTCTAATAAAATTTATTGCCAACTTTAATCACAATTATGAAAATATATATATTGCAATCTATACATATAAATGAAATTGGACTGTCTGTTTGTAATTCCATGTTTAGTTTTTTATATGTATTTACGGTACATATAAAAAACTAATTATAAATAAAATCTCTGTCTGTCCGTTTGTTCCGGTCAATCTGAAACGGCTGGATCGTTTTAACTGGACTTTCACTGTCGGATAGATAATCTTTCAAGGAGTAATTTAGGCCATTTTTTTAAACGTAAACGAAGTCGGGGACCTAGCTTGGTTAATTATTAATGAATTTATATTTAGTTATTTTTATAACATTTCCTTAATACAACAATTTTTTGTACTTTCCATTAATATTATTTTTACACATAAATCAATATGAAATAATAACTTCAATTATGATTACAGAGATAACGAGCGTACTCGGGTGAAAAAGGTTGATAATAAATTTAATAGCATTTATAAAATTTGAAGGAAAAGGAGGACAGAGATACATTTTAAACTAATTAATTTTATATATTTATGTTATATTTAGAAAATAATATTTAATAATTCTGACCTTTCAATAATGGTATTATGTGACCTTTGCTATAATAAGGTACCTCCATAATTATGAACACGTAATACGAGTAACGTTACATCTACGTCTAACGGCACTTAAACAATAGAACCTCTTTTTTGCAAGTTAACCGACTTGAACTGTTATTCGAGCTGTTTGTGTTTATTAAGATTACATATAATTTAATATTTAAATGTTCTTAATACAATATTGAAATACATTTTGGTTGTGTATTGATATTATCTTATAATATAGATTAATTAAATCGATACCTAAACTGAGGCTGAAGGTTTTTTCTACAATGTCATACTATTTTATTGTCAATATATTTTTTTTCATAATTCATTGTTTAGTCAAAAGATAAAAGTAATGTCCATGTTAAATAAAAGCAGGTCACAATTTCTTTGAGTGACGTGCCACTTGGTGGTAAGTGGTGTTGCCATCTATTTGGCAATAGCAAAAGCGTTTCATAGAGATTGAAAGATGAAGGAGCTTAGAAGAGATAGAGTATCTGAGCTTCCAACTCTCCCAGTACGAAGTTACATCACTACTTCACTGATCTTGAGAAAGGCTCCGGTCGGGCCAGCCCGCATGTGAGCTGCGTTTATTAATATAATAGGATAACCACTTAAATAATTAAGTTCTATTATGTACATGTAACTCCAGGTATCATCTGCGGGTCAGAGGTCTGACAGATAGAACATCAATATGTCCTACCGAATACGCGGAAGCGAAAGAAGGCTGATTAAACTTTGATACAATAATATTTTAACAAAGTTCAAAGGTCAAAGGTCGCTTATTATTACTTTCAGGCTTACAGTGTAGTGATTATTTATATAAATGTTATATATATATATTGTAGGAGTAAAAAAGATTGACATATATTATTTTAATCCACTTCCTTCCTACTGTATAGATCTACTTTATTGAATATGAATTATTAAAACTGAGTTAAGATTTTTCTCTAAATCAAAGCAACTAGAAAATATATACATAAAAGACATTTTCATATGTTAATAAAATATCAAATATTTTGTTCAGGTAATATAATATATAAACGTAGAAACAAGTTTACAAAATTAGGAACGTTTTGGTAAAACAGAAAAATCAAGGGGTAAGAGGTAAAGTTTAAAAAGCATTGCCTCTTGGCACGGGCTCGCAAACTTTGGATTGGGAACGTGAAAGCTTTCAACCTGGCACGGAATTACCACGGACGATTAAACTTTATTCAGGAATAAATATAACTTCAACAATAATAGTAAATGGTTATTTATTTAATAAAGATAACTCTATCTTAGATAGTTATTTAACACTAAACCTACCGACAATTCTTGTATACCTGTTCCTACCGCCCGCCGTCAAATTGACCGGTAATTAAAAGTTATTTTATTATATAAAGCAGGTAATAATAGAAATAACTAAAAGTAAAGAATGTAGAAAGTGTTATATGCATATTCTAAGAATTGTCATGTAGTTTGATAACGATATTATAACGTTTAAAATTGTGTAAGTTTTACAAAAGTTTAAGAACGGTCAATTTGACCGGTACTTGGTAGGTTTAGTGTTAATCTAAGATAGCATGTTTATGCGGAAATATATGATCAATCCAGGCTTCGTGATGACCCATTATCGAGATAAAATCGAAAAAATAATTAAACTGTAACAGGTTTCTTTTCTCTCAAAATAAAATTTCGATAGTTTCATAAAAATACGAGAAAAAGATCTTATTATCTGTATTTTAGTTTAATCAACAGATTTTTTGATAATTATTCTGTGAATATTAAAAATGTAATATTAAAAAAAAACAAAATTACAACTGATATATACTGTAAAAAATATAAGATTACAGCTTAAAAAACGTATCTTTAAATCTTTCACAATGAAATGTATTAAATACAGAGTTACGAGAAGTGAGGAAATATGTGATTAAATAATTTCCCTACTTGTGACCACAAGGCGGCACAGCTTGGGTTACTCTGCATAATTGAATATCACTCAATATGTATGCAAAAATCACACACACACACACACACACACTCTAATACACACATACAAACATATATACACACTAGATGTCACACGTACACACATACTTTTTTGTCGCATCAATACACTTACAATGTAGCAATATTAAAATAAATGATATAAAAATTTATACTAGAGTATATTTTTTAAATTTGGAAACCAATAATAGAATGGCAGTTGATTGAGAATCAAATATATATCAAAATACGAATCAACATTCGGATAACATTTAAATAACCTTTAGGTAACTTTATATATATAGATATTGCAGAATTTTAATTAGCGATGCATTAAAATTATTATTGAATTCAATTTCGACACGTAATAAACGAGCGCTGATGAACTTTCGTTTTTAAATGTCCGCTGTTAACAATAACGATAATGACAAAACATTACGGCTGACTGACATCTGTTCGGTCGTGTCTTTGTACGGGAACTTCAAACTACCAACGTAATAGTGTTACATGGTCCGGCCTAATGAGTTTAAACACCGATTAACATACTATCAACAATAAAAAATATCCTTTAAATATTACAGCTAAGATCCGTTTGTAATGATGACGTGACAGCTATTTTTTTTTATATTTATGTCAGTTAAATCTTCATGACAGTTTATTTTTTTTTAATATTGATGTCAGCTAGGATCTATTTTATAAAGTAAAACAGCTTGTATCCTTCAAAAAATTACAGTTAGGATCATATTAATAAAATTATAACTAAGATATTTAAAATAATAATGTGATATATATATTAACAATGGTGATGGTCTAACATTTTGTGTTGTTTTGGGAGCCTACATAGTGTATCTACAAAGAGATAACTGATCGATAATGTACAGTAATACTCTCATGACATTTGCCATAACAATAAAAGAAGAATAATAAATGAAAGATAATCTAAAAGAAAGAATCTTATAAAAATAAATGACATATGATTTTTTTTAGATATTTTAGCTACGATTTTTACTATACAGCCACAAAAAAATATACATTGAAGACTAAAATTAGCTAACATAAAAAAAAAAAATATTATAAGTTATGTTACTCTTGCGCGGTTTCTTTTCGTATTTATATGTCAAAAAAAGGCCAAAGAATATTTATTTCCATGCTTCCTTCTTAAATAAACTTGTTATAAGCTTGTACTTACAAAATAGTAGACATTCTTATATATTTCTGTGCGTATTTAACTCAGTTTAAGAATAACTAACTTGTACTTATCTTAACCTATTCTCCAATAGAAAGGGCTTATTACGTAACAAGTACATTACGATTTCTATTATCAATAGAATTAAATGAATTTAAAACGATAACGAGCCATGTAATTGACGCATGAGTTACCTACGTCTTACGTTTCTGACAATTCGACATGTCAACTTTATTACAACGAGATAAGGTCTAGAATAGATTATCACAAGCAATATATAAATTTAAAAACTTCCTTTTCTTAAAGGATAAATAATGTACTAACTTTAAATACATCTAACTCTTATACAATAAATATATTATATTCTATGGCTACAGACCAACTTTATTACATATATATATATATATATATGTAATAAAGTTGGTATAATATATATATACAGTGAAATCCGGTTAAGACGACTCCCGCGTACAACGATTTCCCGCTTATTACGGTCGAATTCGATGGTCCCTACGACATTCCTATAATGCCCTATACAAAACTTTCTCTTTATAACGCTCCTCTTTATTACGGTTTTCCGCTTATAACGATTGTTTTCCATGAGTCCCATCCCTTACTACCTGGGAAAATCTTCACGTTTATAACGATTTATTTTTAAGCGACAAAAGTTCCGAATTTGACTGAAGCATTGAGTGCGCTTGATGTATTTCGTCGTTATGTTTTGACGAGTAATCTTAGTTCGAAAGACAATGCAGTTTGTAGAATCAATTCACTTGAAAATGATGTTCTAAACAATAAGGTTTCGACATTAATGCAATCGACATTGGATTCATTTTTTCTGCGAGAATAAATTGTAGTCTCACTCATTTGTATAAACAATTCTGTATATAAATAAAAATTTAATGATTATTTTCGAATTTGTTTCGAATTGTTTTCAATTTTTATTAAACAAATTCTTTGTTTATGAGTTTGTATCAATTTTTGCTTGCAGACCTATAATGCCATATTGAATTTAACGCTCATACGTTTATAACGTTTTCCCGCTTACAACGCTGTTTTGCTTTGGTCTCTAGAAAATCGTCTTAACCGGGTTTCACTGTACCTAGTGATAATTTTTAATAACGTAAATATAATAATTGATACAATCAATCAAGCAATCAATCAATAAAATCAATGACTAAATTCTTAAAACTTCGATATCGTTTAATTTCACTTCATGATTATAATTCTTTGAATATTAGGGGTTAATAGTAATTCGACCAACCGTACCTTAGACACGCCGGAGGCTGTAGTAATGAGAGAGCACACACCTTACATAACCTCGTAATCTAAAACGATCTATAGATTTATAGATTACAATCTATCGTACGTGAAATGGACCTGTGAAAGTGTTTTTTTATTACACATCTAGTGTGATTTTTCTTAATGGGTATAATAAAAAATAACTATTGTAAATTGCTTAAATAACATTTATATATACATATATATAATATATTGAATATATACATGTTTATCTACAGAGGAAAGATTTGTATGTTTGTTTGTATCGATTCGGACCAAAGCTACTGAAATATTTTAACCATTTTTTACATTACTACATTATGAAAAAGTGACAGGCTATAATTAATGTAAAAAAAAAACTTAGACACGTATAAAAAAAATCCATTTATAACATGTGCTGCTTAAATGGTAAGTAGATGGCTCCATCCTCCAGCTCCAGCCGCGTGCATTAGCTAGTATTATATAAATGCTAGAGATTCTCTAATTGGAATAAATTGAAGTAAAAATAGTTACTGTAGCTTGGATGACTTAATATTTAGTTCTTATATTATCCAACGGAATTTATTGGATTTTAGAAACAGATTATCTCAAAAGACAAACTTTCACACAATACAATATAAAATAACTTTGGTCTATGACAAATTATACTGTAGTCAACAATAAATCGAAATCTGAAGAGATTGCGATCGGTTATTGGCTTTGTACCTTTGTATAAAACTAATACGTTTTAAAAAAGAAAGGTTTTTTTATATATTATAAGTATTAATTTCTAAAATTATTTTATTTAGTATTCATCAAGTTGCTTTTTCATATAGTAATAAGAAATCACACTACAGTTGTGTTTAATAAAAACAAAAAAAAACCACAAATGTGGCGTGCGTTATAACAATCACTTCATCACGTATACAGTATGAGAATCGAATCCCAAACCACCTATGATCTTTGTACCACTAACCACTGTACCGATAAACTCATTTATGGTAAAAACAATATCCGCATTACCCAACTTCGATGACACAGTTGGTTAAAGAACAAAGCGAGATATTGTAACGTTAAGTAAACATTTTGACGGAACTCCTCCAAACTGCTCTGTGGCTTCAAAATAAACTACTAATGTAGGTGACGTTTACTTTGAGAACCCTTTTAGCAAGTTCTATGAAAGCGGAAATGGCATTGTTAATTTGGGTGGTCTTTTTGTGGTTTCGAAATATCTCTTGTTTTGATAAACATTATTTCAAAACAGGTGCATTTTGCACCTAATATAGTCCTCTAACAATATGAGACCTAAGTTATCTATACTATAATACTTATCTACGGTTATTTGGTTATATGGGCACGCTTCTATCGCTACAGTGGGATCCAGATCCAAACAGGAATGGTTAATACATTATATACATTTTTATACAAACATTACTTTAGTAAATACAATGTAGTAACAATAACATCTTTTGTAATTTTTCTGTGTTTAATTAAAAATACAACTACCGTTGACAAAGCTCTGAAACGTTTCTAGATCTTGCCCGTTTGTAGAACGGGCGATTGGGCTAAACTGTAATAATCGTAATTTATCACAAAACCATTTGTCTAGAAATAGAATTTTCATATATTTTTGTTAAAAAAATAAACCCATCAAGTATCACCGCAACGTACCTATATAACGTTGTTATATTTAGCTTTCGAAAACTTGTGCAGGTGTACAATTTCCCGCGAAGTTACCATCGCAATTAAAATCGTAATAAAATTGTTTAAAATCACAACGAAAGCCTTGGACAACTGTCTATGGTCTTTAAAAAAAAAAAAAAAAACGTTGTTTATTACAACGTATATTACGTTAAAGAGACGGAAGTAGACCGAGGTCCAGACATTGTTTCTTGTTCCAGTTATAGTTATAACATCACACTGACAAGACAACTCCAGCAGTCTAATATTTCATTACAATGAGGAAATTTTATACGACCAGCGGAATCATGGTTTGGAACAGCCAATGTGGAATTATTTACTAGATTGTTTGTATTTAATAACTATTTGTTTTGTCTTATTGCTGTTGCTGATACTGTTGCAGCAACATAACAGAATTGCTGTTGTTGTTGCTGTGTTGATTACACACGTTAATTCATGGAAATCACGTTTTTGCGATCCATATTCAATAAATGGCAATAAAAATGATATTAAAGTAATTTTTAATAAACATATTTTTTTTAAATACATTTATTTGTGTACCCCGTTGCTGTTTCTTCAGCATAGAATTGGTGTTGCTGTTGGTGTGTTGATTACACATTATATTTAACACGCGTCTTTTCTCAAAATACATTTATTTGTTTACTCCGTTGCTGTTGCTTCAGCAACCGAAAAGAAATTGCTGTTGCTATATTACACGCATTAATTCATGCATATCACGCTTTTGCGATCCACATTCCGATAAACTGCGATAAAAATATTATTAAAGTAATTTTTAATAAAAAAAAAATCTGTTCTGATTTCACGCATTAATTCATGAAAATCATGTTTTAGTGATCACTATTCATATGTTATAGAAACTGCGATAAAATTATTACTTATGTTTAATAGTTATATTTCCCGGTCAAAATATATTCACATATTTGCTGAAAGTGTAATTTAATGCTAGTATATCGATTCAAAAGTACAGTCGCGTGAAAATGGCAATCCAATAAAATAATATACATTAAATCCACAAACAAGATAGTATTTTCGTTCATAAGTGTCCCAGACTGTCTGTAGGGGAAATTACGAGGCGCTGACCAAAGATGAAATCTCTGAACAAACAAAAGCGTCCAACAGATTCATTGTTTGAACCGAATTGAAAACGAATCCATTCAATCTCCATTTTATTTTATTTTTATGTCACTTTTACATTAGTACTTTTTAATTATCCTTTTGTTAAGGCACTCCCTTTTATGTTTCGTTTACATTATATTCATATACTGTTTAAATTAAAAACAAAATAAGCTTAAAACTTATAAACATAAAAAACAAAGTAATACTCATTTAAATAGTAAATTACACATAAAATAAACGCATAAGTTTGACATAATCAAAAAGCTGTACTAGCGCATTATAAATACAGCGCCATCTATATATTAGATATGAAATTAAACAATGACACAGAGATCGTATAAGATTTATAAAGGGTCCATGTGACCTGTCGCTTTCTAAGCGGTAGCAAATACTCTGTTACTGTTCGGCTTGATTTAGAGAAATATGTACGCGGCGAGAAATATTATAATTTCACCGTAAAATATATATGAATTTCGAAGCTTAGCTTTCTTGCAAAATCTTAAACTTTCCTTAGATTTATTCTTCACAAAATCGTTTTAAGCAGCCATTATGTATTATCCTTAAAATTCTTCTTAAATTATTGTTCAGATTTAAACTCTTGGTGTTTATTAAGTATTATTAATCCAATAGAAACTATAATTACATTAAACGATACAAAATGATAGACTCAACTCCATTTATATCGTGTTGCGTGTTTTAATCACATACAATTATGTTATTACGATCTCAACACTTAATTAGACTATCTATTATTTCATTCATAATATCAACAATAAACTAATTGACCACTTTACAATCGTCAATTTAAGTTCATAGAGAAACAGTGCTTTAACTTTGTAAATCAAGTCAATCAGCTGTTAGTTTTACTTATCCCTTAAAATAAAGAAGAATAAAAGATTTATTATTAAATAAATTTCTTACATATAATTGTATTTAAAAAAACCTGATCATGATTCCACCATACTTTTGCGTCAATAACTTTACCATATTAAAAAAACACAACTGTAGTTGTGACAGTTGAATTGCATTTTTTAGGTTAATCCTAAAAAATGTATTAAATTAATTTAACTAATCGCAGTAATAGTGTTATGCGAGGGAGATGCTCTTTATTTTAGTTTGTGTTTGTCAATTTTAGTGAGATCAATTCCATATAACACTTTGGAACATACATTATAAATTATTACGATAACATAATCTGTATCAAGTATCAAGTTTTAGGCTAATGTTATTTGTAATCTGTAGTTTTATAACACATGTGTATGATGTTACTCGTAATGAGTAATCTAAATGTTGGAACCTTTTATAACTGAATATGGTTGCCTCTTTACAGACACTTTAAATATAAATTTAGAATTTCAAATGAAAACAAATATAATTATTATATATTTGTTATTAATTTAATTATTTATTAAATTAATTATTACTTAAAATACAAATTATGAATTATGTATATTCTCTTTCGTTTATAATATTTATTATATTATATGAATATTGAATTGAGTGACGGTAAAACCAAACGTCATTCGTATTTGACAAATTGATCAAGACATCCCTAGCTCTAATCAAGATTTCGCGCCAACGCAGCTGCAAGCAATGAGTGTTGTACAGCTGTGTCCGATGAGCAGACAGACAACGTAAACAGATTAGGTCTCCCGTGAGGCGTTTATACGATACTTATGGCTGAATGTGATTGTGCCGCCGTCTGATAAATGTTTACTATTTTTTGAATTTAAAAAATATGTACACTATTTGTATTGGCTATTAATTATTTTATTTATACATAGTAAAATGTCATTTTTGACAGCAATATTAACTGATTTTAAATATAACATTAATATTGATTATGCAAACCGAATAAATAAATATTAATTGCTAAATCAAGTTTTGAATTAGAAAACAAATTATAATACGAAGTAACATGTTCCGGAAAATGTTTAACAGATTAAACGGCCTCCACCCGCGATCCCAAGTTACGACTCGAGACGAATAAACATTAATTTGGCTACCATATGTTCTCACGCCTCGGAAAATGAAAGTGTAGAAAATCTTTATATTTTATTATGGTGTAATTTAACAAGTACTTATCAATCGTGGTAACGTTCAGAGTTCTTATTTCCACATCGTTCAAAGTTTACTCAGTGAATGAGATATATTTTTATTACTTTAAGAAAACACTCGATGGAAGTTTGTTATTTTAACCTTTAATATTCAATACGGTACAAAAACTTTACATGAAATCAAATACTCTTGTCTTTCTTTGAAACGTCAAAAATCTGACAGACATTTGACACTTTAACAACAAAGCGTATTGATAAATTGTAATCAATAATACTTTTAAAGTATCAGTATGTGAAACATTACGCTTCTTAGTATACGAGTAGAAACAAATAAATATAGTGTAACATTTATTAACACAGACATTCGAATTTGTATATATATATATATGGGTCATCACTATATAAATATATACATATTGCTTGCTGCAAATTAGCGAAAGTCAGTCATCTTTTTACATCTACGTATAATGCTCATTGGAAACGAATTCAGTTGTTTGATGTAAAAAAACATTTGTTTTAATATTATTTTTAGTTTATTATGCACTCACCTGGAAGAGTAGATATCCAGAGTCATACATCCAGAAGTCATCTGGCGCGTTGCCGGGCTTGGTGAGATGTATCGCGAGGCAACGCTGCAGGATCAGCTGGCAGCGCTGCCCGCCAGCTCCGCGACCACTCATGCCTAGGCGGGCGGCGGCATGCTCTGGAGAAAAAGTTTTTTTATTTATTTATATATTTTTTATAGTGTTTGATTTAAGTAACGCTTACTTATAACTACTGAATAGTATTGATTTCTTCTGAGTAGAAATAATATTATCGTAAAATTATAACTTCTAATTCCTGATTCAGACAATTTAAATGGAGAAAATATGTGCTCATTTATAATATACATATTTTACATGTCATACATTTTTATTATATTCTAAAAATATATAAAAATACGCATATAGTACGATAATAAATAGGCAAAATTTCCATCGCTTCCAAGATAATATGCAAGTTATCACAAATTTATTATACAATACCAACATTTATACGTAATCAGATAAATGAGTTTAGTGCCGTTTGTAATTCAATTTAACTATTTTAAAATAAATCGTAATTACAAACCCAATTCGCTGAATAGACTCTATTTATAACTTGCGTCCTTGTTACGTGACCACGTGGGTGGACATGGGAGTTATTATTACATTTGTCATTGGATTACCACTTTAATAAATGAACTGTATTGGAATTATTTTCTATAATACGAGCCATGTGTGTCAAATTTTAATTCCGTATTTGTTAGCAATTTCTTGTAAAGATTATAAGAGTCTGAGTCTTGGTATGAATGTGGATATTTGTACAAAAGATTGAATGTGAAGACAATATGGATAAAGTGGGTGAAAAATTATGTTGCGTAGAATTAACTAAAATATATGATATAAGAGTTTTAAGTATGAATATGGGTGTGTGTAAAAGAAGATGGCGTCCAAAGAAGAGTCCATCCATCTCTTCGTGCGTGAAGAATATAGCAAAGAAGTAAGTCTTCACTAAGATGCGTCGTGGGGGTTACATATTGGCCCGACCCCAAATAACTTTGATAAGGCCAGGTAGATGAAGCGATTAAAACAATGTTTTTAAAATAACAATTAAAATTTTCGAAATGTCTTCCATAATAAATCTATTTAAAATTTAAACCATGAAATCTTCGAAACATTAACAATAGCACGGCGATTGTCACCAGCCCTTGACATGACGGTTTTAGAACGAGGTATCCAATAATAAACAAGTTACTGTGTCCTTTTACGCATTTGTTTGCATAAAATTAAACTAATACTTCACGGAAATTGATAATTATTATATTATGAAAGACTAATAGTACATTCATAGATAATAAATATGGAATTTTGACAATATTGTCACATCTGTCAAATGAGATTTGTCACATCTGTCAAAGTAGAAGTATTGCTGCGTTCATCTGTTATATGATTGTGAATTAGGGACTTAGTATATTATTTAATTGGTGTTAGTAATATCCTTACACGTTGTAACTAAATAACATGAAGAGGAAGTCATCAGTTTATATGATTGATATGTTATATTTGAATGTACTCAATCAGTACGACTTATAAATACATAACTTCCTTTTTTACACATTACTCAACAAAGTATAAAAGTTGTTATGCAATTATACATTAAATTTTACTTTTTTTTTTTAATAATAAACACTTATTGTAAACATTCTGCCAAACTTCCTACGGTATAAAATGAACTCAAAGAAGGTTCAACAAAACAGGCTTAATAAACAATCTATACAATTATATCACGTTGTCTTAAACAAAACTTAAATCATTGTAAAACAAGAATCTCACCTCAATAAATAACTATTATTCTACGAATAAGGAAATAATACAATATCCCAATATATCCAGATACGGAATTCAAATTGAATATTAAACATCACAGCGGAAGAATAATTACGAACAGCACAATATCAGCGTCTCAGCTAACAGCTCTTTGGGAACGCATTTCTATAATCGGTAACTTTACCTCACTTTGTCTCTTTGAATTGTGTACAATTAAAAACCTAATCTATTCAGATGATAATAAATGTTACTTTCCTTTGTGAGATATTCAATCTAGTTAAAAGGCAAATGCTCTTGTTGTGGCCACTACGCGTAATGTCTGCATCATGTTGCATAACTTTTGTTGATTTACTCTGTCGCGACGAGAATTTAGAATTTCATTTATTATTTACTTCCATACATTCAATATTCCAATATTTTTTTTTAATTCACTTGAACTAGAGGAATCTATCAAATATCAGCACAAAAACGAAATAATATCGGTTAAAATTCATCTCCATTTAACACTATCGAGATAATGACTTCAATTAAATATTAATACAATATGGAATTACAAATAAGGAATAATACAGTCCAATTATAAAATAAACAAACAGTGAATTTATTAACATATCCCGTTTACTGGAATGCCTCGCTTATCTTATGGTAAACTAAACTTCCCGCTTCATATATTTACAATAAATAAGTATAAATCTTATTCAGAATAATTCTTTGTTTCTTTAATACATAGACAGATAAGTTGTTAGATAATTTAAATATTTTTTTCTCATTCACGTGACCATATAAATGCGTTAAAATTTGGCATAGCGTGTTCGCAAATTGCAGTACTCCATTTTGGGAATTAAGGTCGGTCACCGTCCATTATAACGGCATCACTGAGTGTTGCGTAACACTGAGTAACCACTGAGTGTTTTTACATCACTACCGTCAGGAAGAGATAGCCTTAGGTGTTGTGTGTCAGGAAGCAACTTATTCGATTTGAGCGGGTTTGTTTAAATGTTCCTTTGATGAGAAATGAGTGGATGGGATTCGAACCTAAGTGTTATATAACGTTATAAAATTAAGGATATCAAAATCAAATATATATTTAGGTACAGTTTCTTCCCATGCGTCAAAAGGTGATGATAATTATTAGTTTTTAGTGTTAAAGTTAACTTTAAGGATAGCTCCATCCTCTATACAGTCAAAAATAACCATTCTAGATTTATGTTCGTAGGTATTTTAAAAGGATTTTCCAACGCAAAAATAAATATATCAGCATTAGAAAAATATTTGATAATACACTAAAAAAATATATCTACTTTTGATATTTAATAATATACTAAAAGCCTGTATATGTTACTGATAAGAAAATAGTTGAAAATAAAGCATCATAAGGATATTTTTAAGATAAGAATAAGAATGATAATATTTTATACAAAAACGTATAACATATTTCAATTTATTTTATAATATACTTAACATTAGTTCTTACAAATTCATATGTATTAAATGTATTGTAATTTCTGTGTAATTTTCATTTCAAACATAATAAATATATAATATAACCAACCAGTCACCTAGTTTCTAGGCACGCTGTAACTTTCCTCACTTTTTGTATTGCCTATACCATAAAGATGTTCGGAGAAAGTAATCGAGATAGAAAGCCTACTAGAGCCTTATAAAATTTACTATTTTTAATCCAATAACTATAACACATCAAACATTATTAGAGAAATATCACATATACAATACAGAAATGCACAAGGAAGCAAATCAGAAACGTGTCTGTTCAAATATCATGTTTATAGCGAATTAAGATAAGGTATTGCAACTCAGCGTCACTGAAGAGCGTCATCTTATCGCAGGGATTCTGCGTATTACCACCTACTGTGAATTAAAGATAGCACAGGAATCTGTAATATGGACACTATTAATAATATATTATATAT
Source organism: Melinaea menophilus ssp. n. AW-2005 (assembly GCA_918358695.1). Taxonomy (NCBI): domain Eukaryota; kingdom Metazoa; phylum Arthropoda; class Insecta; order Lepidoptera; family Nymphalidae; genus Melinaea; species Melinaea menophilus. The sequence goes on along the minus strand of OU911057.1, from coordinate 5,307,186 downwards.
CGCTAAATTAAAAATAGCATATTGCAAATTGAAATATGATAAGATTTGTGTAATAATATTTCTGACTTCTAAGTATATCTTTAAATAGATTTATGAATTATTTAATTTGAGAAATAGTTATCAATTTATCCTTTTTGTTGAATTATTGTTATAAATTTTTCAACCTCACTGATTAATAAGTAACAAGAAATAGTAACAGCAAATAATTTTACTATTTTACTTTAAACAACTATTAGGTAAGTGTAACAAAGGAAATATAATTTACAATTATAAATAACAAAGGCACAGACAAACCAAAGTATAATCAAATCCTTTGAACTTGACATTCAGAGCCGGATGTGACGTCACAGGCTGGATTAACCAACTGTATACGGCCTGCGAAGTCATTCTAACGGACTTCGAGCCATTGCGAATATAAATAGAATAACAAATGTATTATAACAATAATTATATTGTGTTAATACGTCACATAGTTTTGGAGATGCAATCATAAATTAAGTGATAATGCCAAAGAAAAACTTAATTTATTTATAGTTTGAATTATATTGAAGAAAAACATTAAAAATAAATATTTCAAAAATGTATCTTATAAAAACAATTTCAGTTGCAGAAGTTAAACAAAATATGTTATCAAATAGACACACTAATTAGCTAGGCTTATTATCAATCTTAAAATATTAAAATTTGACGTAAGTTATCACCTGTAACTCCAGGTGTAACAATATTAGAAAACACAAATGTTTAAACTATTCAGCTGCTACTCACCTAATAACTTTTGAAAATTTATTACTTATAAAATTTTTAAAATATGTAATTAACATTTTTAAAATTTAAGGATTTATATTTAAGATAAAAAAATCTTGATTGATTGCTCGATTAGAAGATTGATTGATTGTCTGATTGATTACTCAAATCATCTTAAAATCATTATAATGTAAAGTCTTTTGTTATTTAATATCTAACACCTTTTAAGTATTTATAATACCAAATAAATCGATTATTGCTTATAGTATTGTATTTAATCACCAAGTATAATCAGAACATTGGATTCATTGACTTATGAATATTATAAGTAATACAAATCATTAAGCCCCGGGATATCGATATAATTGTATAAACATTGTAATTTAATTGTGTTATAAACTCTCGATTAAACTTTAATTTATTCACAAATCGATTAAAGTTATTTACAGACATAAATTAATTACACTTTATTCAGTATTAAATATGAACTGAATATTTTGTTCAAATATTAATATTGCCCAAGTTCTATATTGCCTTCTGTGACCCAATTCCTAAAATCGCGTGGGTGGTATTCGACACCAGCTATGTAGACCATCCAGATCCGTGGGTATACCAGTTTTATTTCATCAAATTACACCAGTTCTGTAATTCATTGTAATTTAATATACAAATATTATTCCTGAATGAAACAAGGTTCAAAGTACGAATGTATTAATTATTATTATTATGGTAAATATATTTATATTATATTTTTATTACAATACTCATTTATATAATATAAAAAACCTTCAAATTGTGAAGGCGCGTCATAAAGAGTGTAATAAATGTCAAAATTTAGCAGTCGCTAGTTGGTTATGGGTTTTATTATCATGGAAAATAAACTTTGCCAACAATATCTCATTTCAAAGTTGTAAAATAAACCTAAGGCAATAACCGTAAAGTTTGCAATCAAAAGGTATAAAAGTGGGTATCTGGGTAGAGTAAACACCGGCTTAACTTAAGTAATGTTCTGTGTATTAACAATATATTATAACTAGTTCACACCTCGCGATTTGACGTGTTGTGACATATTTACACTTTTTGACCAACCACCAAGCGAGATTTTTCCGATTTTTAAAATCCTTCAAAGTGGACATGAACCTTAACATAAAATATTTTCATGGAGATTCATTATAAAAATGTATTCATGCAAACGCAGTCGCGGACAATAACTAGTTAAAATTCCAAATTCCAACCTATTAATCTTTATTCATATCGTTGAATAATTTATTATGAATAAATCATATAATAAATCATTATTTTTTTTATTTAAATCAACGAACAAACAACATTCCTAATATATAAAAATTGTATATATTATGTATATATATGTATAACATATTTAATTTCAACAACACTTATTAAAGTGAATGTATGAGTCGTGGGAAAAATTAAAAGTCACTGATTCGATTGTGAAAAAAATATATAAATAATATAGAACGGAAAACGAAATTTATGTTTATTTTACATTTTGGTAATATTACCGTATCGTTGTTTTATTAAAATTTTCATAATAATTAGTATAATAAAAACGGTTGTTGTGTAACACTCTTTGATGTTAAGATATAAATTTTTATTATATTTTAATTGGTCCTTGAAAGTCGGTTAGAGACAGTTAAGCAAGAGTCCAGGTTTTAATTTGACTTCATGACTTCAAACAGAGCAATATGGCGGGTTAAATTTCCACCAATCACAATCTCTACCAGATTTTTAAGTTTTCGTAATTAGTATGCTATTTGTAGTGCTTGATAGATTGGATAAGCAATATTTGATGTAAATTTATCTAAACTTACTAACACATGTTTGTATATTATGCCCAAACTTTAAGCACTCAATTAGTTATGATAACTAATTGAGTCTAGCTCACACTAGTTAGAATAGAACAATTCACTATAGTTACTGTTGCTGCGTCCAATATATTGTGTGAGTGAGATAAAAGACAATGTCTCTTTCATTCCGCCCTGCATCAAGGGTATGAACAATATTAGCTATAGTTTATGGACTGTGCCCCTTACTATAAGATTTACAGTCCGCTTCAGTCCTGGCAAAACTGACTATAACGTCTCTCTTAAATAGTTATATATTTACATGTTGCAGTGTTTTATCTTTTAAATAAATAATATTATAAAAATTTTAATAAACATACATGAAATTGGTAGGTTGTTTTGTTTTAATTAAACCAGTTACACACTTCAAGACATTTCTAATACATCTTAAGGCATAGACACACAATTAGTTTCGTGACATCAGTCACGGACGGAAGCAACACAAGGCCGGGTAATCAGAACCGGCGAAGCGTTACCGGACCATTGTTTTACATAAACACTTGTCATTTGGTTTTTTTTTTCTATAAATACTCTCAATCTATGTGTCAGTCATTTTTAATAAATATCGCGGTATACAGTGATGTTGCCATTTAAATTTGTTCTTAAGTGACATAATTTGATGTTTTTTTTATTATTACCATTATTTACACTTATATATATTTTAATCTATTTATTTATTTATTTTTATTTATGTATTTTCCACTTTGAATCCATACCAGTGATCACTTGTGTACGTCAAATGGAAGTGACAGGAGGGCCTATTTTGATATCGTATGTATCAAAATAAGCCCTTCTGTAAAGACACTTTCCAACTTAAAATACGGCTACGAGGGTTCCAAACGCGCCCTGGTCTGAGAAGAACCACACAACAAACTCAGCCGGGTTTTTTGTTCATTGTAATCAGTATTACACAAACGTCAATTTAGTGAGCAATGTACGAACAACTAGAACCATCGCCGTCCTAATATTAATAATATTAAAATGTCGATATTAACCTCGTTATTAACTATATTGTCTATGGTATTCTATTTTATTGCACTAAATTTTCATAACTAAGCTAATTTATTTAAAATAACTAACAAAATATTATTATCTTCGCTCATCTTCAAATAATAATTCTTACTTAAAGTTCAATAACCGCACTAGTAAACTATTTTACGGCCACACTTAAAACACATACGATTTTTCCACCCTATTTCAAGTTCCGTATAGCCTTCTATTTGTAACAAGCAACTTGCTAAAGCACTTACTCTAGATTTATATAATCCTTATCTATATAATAATAAGAGCTATAATCCAATGAAGCAAATTATGTATGTGAATGAATGTATCAAGAGCTTCCTGTATGTGACCTCCGTTCTAAAACTAGTGTGGCTATTTAAATGTTTATCTATTCTGCATATGTGGTTATGTGGCTCTTGACCTATATGGTCCACGGATACAGAACTAGAACCGTATTAAGAGTATCATTTCATTTTTTTTAATCCATATATATATATATATATATATATATATATATATATATATATATATATATAAGTAGTAAGACAACAATATATATATATATATATATATATATTGTTGTCTTACTGTGCCTTTTTGGAGCTTTATTATATTATTTTTTTTATCTTATATACATACTTATACTGTATGGGTCTGTACCTTTGCCTAGCTTTCTTACCTTTGCTTTAACGACAACAAATTTGACATTACAATAAACCACATACCGTACATAGAATAATGGTAATACATTTCGTAAATAACCAAATTATTTGTCATCAAGAATAATTTAAAGCCATATTGGAATAAAATGGCGTTCACGGATTACCTGCTCTACTTTGGCGTTGTTCCAAATTGTATTATATCACTGTGCAGTATTACCGGTATGAACTCAATTGCTGTAATTATATCTTAAGTTTAATGTATGTTAACCTTAAATTCATTAAACGGTGAGTTTCAATTAAAATACTATAATTAATTATCTGTAATAATTACCTAACTGTATTTATATTAATAGCTTATTAAATTTATAATGAATATAGAAATCGAGGACTTTGCTTTTAAAAATAAAGCACAGATTAAAAAAAAACTTTTTGTTTTAGCACAGATTAAAAACCGGAACAAACACAAAGGACCGTTTATATGTCACTGTATACGTTGAAATAAAAAAAAAACTATTCCCCATATAAATATAAACGGGGAGTACAAGGTCAGGCCGCAGTGCAGGAGCAGACGGGGGTATCGATCGCATCCGAGTCTGCAACGCACACACCCGCATTAGGGCTGTCGACATTTTATATTCAAATTTATTAAATCACCCTGATTTAAGTAACTTTTGAGGGTACTTTTCATATTCTTATATTTTATGAAGACGTATAAAATATATAACTTTTAGTTTCTTACTGTATTAGTAATTTAGGAAGATGTATGATTTGTAATATTCCAAATATATTAATATTTAGTTACGTTATGTAATACTAAAATAATTTAATTTTATTGCTAAATCAAATCAGAATAACAGGTTAATTTGATAAGGGACATCCCTAACTAAATGGCGTCTTTATACCGCACGGACGCTGCGATATTACAGTACTAAGACCAGCATTAGGAGCCTTCTTAAACTACAGCGTACGTATTGAATTTTAAACAAGCAGACACCTAAATTTGGTGCTTATGCGAAACCTGTGGTTTTGTCTGGAACATTTTTATGTTGAGTTGAATTTTAAACAGTATTTAGTTAAACTAAAAGATTTTCTTGCTTGTAATTATGGTAATGTCGACGATTTTTCAATAAATAATTAAATAAGAGCATATTATAGAACTAGCTTTTGCCCGCAACTTCTTTCGACCTAAATTTTATATTGAGTGGTATGTCCCAAAATTGTTGCCTGTACGTCCTTCTCTTGTATTGTATTACTGTAATGTTTCATCAAAATCTGTTAAGTTATTTTGCGTGAAAGAGCAAAATTTCGCATTTATATTAGTATATACATATCCGCCCGCATTAGACAGTGAGGTAGTAACTGTTATTTAGCAATTAATTTGACTTAAATAAGTTCATTAACTTATTTTAACTAATTATTTTATAAAATACATGAAGTGGAGCGCGGGTTGCGGAGTGGAGTTATTATTCCATAAAAGTTACGTTCTTTTATATTTAATACGTCTGAGTCATGACAGAAACGGACACAAGTATGTAACGCGGCATTGCTATCCAAGTATGGATAAGTTTTCGGAGTAATGAGTTTTTAATTTTTGTAATAGGTGTAATAACCATATTAATTTATTTACGAGACAAAATTAATAAAGTATTCTTAAATGCTCACCTCCTGGCCTAGATAGATATAGCCTCATAGAAATCGGTACAGGTATTACGGAAAAGATGAACAAACATTAAGTAATACATTTTATAGTTCCTTAAGTCCTGTTATAGTAATCAAAACAACTCAATATGACATAATTACACACCATAAATAGATCTTTGGTGCCAATAAAATGAATATTCAGAGAACTCAATATTAATATTTATATTAGGTTTGAATAATTCAATCTAAGATGCATTACGTAATATGACTTCTCATACAAATGTCGAACAAATTAATGCAAATTGATATTCGTGTGACATTGACTATTGTTACCGATTGACAATTTTATATTTAACTTGACACTTGTCTATAATATCTATGATATAATTAACTCAGTACTTAAAACTCACGATATCCTTACGATTATCGTGTCGTGAACATGTCGGATGGTTATAAATAAATTCTTTATCCCGCTCAAAGGGTGTGCAGCGTAAATGAAATATGGGTGTTTGCTGTCAAGGTCGGTGCGGGATTTATACCGCCATGTTATCGTTAAATGATTTATATTTTTATAACATAAAATGCATATGTTCTGTTATTATTTAGCAGGTCCAGTCTAGATATTTTATATAAAATAGTTTTTAGATTCATAGATATGCTGTATAAACTCAACCTCTGCTCGCATCACGTAATCCAAGGATTTTCCTTAAGAAACAAACATAATATCTTTAAATTTATGATTTGTGCGCTGTCACGTACACAATTTACATCAAACGCTTAATCTGTCATCAGAATTACAACTATTAAATTATATGGTTGATCCAAGAAGGTTTTATTGTATGAAACCTTTTAATATGTAAATGTACCCTACCTTTGGTATATAAATAAATAAAAAAAAAGAAATTGTGATAAACGTATCGTTCTGAAGTGTATAAATGAAGTCATATATTTATAACATTTATTAGGTAATATTAAACACATACCTCCTAATTGGTTATGGACCACGAGGTCCGAGGTCCGATTCTAGGGTCAAGTAAAACATGTTTGACTTTACCAAATACGGTTATGCATGAAAGGAGAGACGTGAATATGCCAATTACTATCTATTGTTCATGTCAATGAGGAATTAACTTTCTATGGCTATTCGTTTATCGTTTGTGGCGTGGATAGATTAATTGTGGCGACTGTTATATACATTCAAAATAACTTTAAATAAATATATTCAAACCAATAATATGTTATTTTTCAAAGCCTGACTAAGTTAATATAGAATATTGTAAGTACATATCCCAAGGCTTCTAGTGTCGAAGCATGACGATGCCAGTCCACCTGACCTTCTCAACCCTTAAATACTCGTGTATAATTATGATACCATATTCATAACATAATTACATATTTATCGCACTTTAGTTTTATATTAAACGACCATTTATGCTAATATGGTCTTGTAAATAACTTTATATAATTATTAAGCATGTTAGAATTGTTTGTACATTTAAACATTTTTAATAAAATATTATTAACATTAATAATAATTAATGTTTAACAAATATAAAGACAAGGAAGACAGATATCTATTGTGTAAATATAAAATAAATACATTTCAGTCCATTACTCGTATTATTTATTTATATTTTTTCTACTTTGAAGCAATATTAATCACTTCTACATCAAATGGAAGCGTCAGAACTATTTTGATACCATATCAAAATAAACCCTTCTATAAACACACTCTTCAACTTAATTAAGTTTACGAGGGCTCCAAATACAGGGTAAGAAGAACAACACAACAAACTCAGCCGGGTATTTTTTTATTGTGATCACTATTTCTCAAATGACAATATTTAGTATACTACGAAAAAAATTAGCATTAAGTTGCGTATTTAATTTTATGTATTTTAGAATTACTTATATATGCCTATATACATAAAATAATATTATTTCCGTATACTTCAAGGTATGAAGCAATGTCATAATGACGTAATTAGAATCTGTCCAAATAAGGCGATCAGTGTGACCTTTAAGGTCTTAAGGTCACGCCGAAATCTAATGAAACGGCAAAATTTGTTTATCCGGTCAACGATGACCTTAATTTGTGTTATTGTTATAAAAATACTTAAAACCTAAAACTATTTATCTCTTAGTATTATATAAATAAGCTATTTTATTAAATTAATTAAAGTTGGTAGTTAGAAATAAAAATATTTTTCTTTTTAATATTTCTATATAGTTAAACGATCCCGATATAAAATGATATTTAAATCTCTAAATAAATACATATAACTGAATATTCCGTTCCAGGGAATTATGTTGACTTTAAAAGCATTAAATTCAACATATATTACATATATAATTGAGAGAAATCTTTTATTTGTCCGTTTATCATCACGCAAGAGCTAATCTATCACGGATTTTCTTTTCTCAATACAACCATGTGTATGGTGAATTTAATGAAATTAGTACAAAAGTGGTAGCATGGTAGTTCCATCGCCAGTGTAAAAAATACTATATTGTTCAAATATGATAATAAATTTAAAGAATTATATTTAATTAAAGTATTCTAATTTAAAAGTATTTTTTTTTATCATCTTAAAAGCTTATCTTATTGGTATAGTTAGATAATTTTTTTTAAATTGTAAAGTTTAATTATATTATTTCGATTAAATCATTTGTAATCATATTATAAAAAGAGTGAAATAAAAAATGTAGAACAGGATTTTAGATTTTATATTAAAATATCGTATAACCAGCTGTTGCTTTGTAAATTCTCGCCACAGTCCATTAACCGCTAAAACATCTTTGCAATTCTTAGTAAGTAACATAGAAAGCCCTTGAATTAACTAATTAATACGAATATTTCTATGTAACAGATTAAAACTCATAGCCGGGAGCACTATTCTAATGAGATAGGGAGATTTGAGTGATACTACGGTGAAAGTAAGAGGACAGTACATCAACAATGCCTACAGCGTAGTGTGACGTGTGGTGTAAGATGAAAGACACCGAGGATTTATTACACATATGGTACAAAAAAAATAAATGAATTCTAATTGACTTTCGGTTTTATGCAAAACAAATGCATAATGTCGCCACAATCGATTAACAAAAATGTATGTTGTATTTTATCATAATTTTATATTATATTTTTAATATTTATATTATTACTGTTTAACGTGGTATGATCACATACTATAAAGGTACGAAAAGTTTGTATTGAACAATATAGTTTTGGTTATAAGAGAAGAGCGAACGAAGAGTTGCCGATGTGAAAATTAATAGGCCGAGTGCGGTCCTGGGATGAAGTATGATAGAATATTGTGAAAGAAATCAATATATTATGCCTCTGTTATAAATATTTAAATTTAATAGAGATATAACATTACTGATACTCTGGCATTATCATCCATTTATATATATATTATATATATGTATTACAATTTAAAGACTATTATACTTTAATAACCGAGTTTCAATTATACAAATTGTTTATAAAATATAAATATGTAACTTGCATTTAAAGGATTAATCATAAGAAATGTGGTCTAACAAACAAACTTTTATGTTTTAGATTCTAAAGCAATTTTTACTGTTTAATATTTATTATAAGTTTATTTATAAGTCATAAAGTGAGAGCGACATTGAATTTATTCTTTAAATAGTTGTTTATTTCACTTACTTTATTGACTGCAGTTTTTCTGTAAAGAATTTGCCGAAAAATAATCTTATATACAAACAAATAAATGGACAAAGAGAAACCTATATCAATTACTTATCAAACATTATATGTATAATATATATATTATAAATATTTAAATAAATATGGTATATATGAAATGACAAAGGTTTTGGTGACCTTTTAACATAGTGTTTATTTTATTTATTTTTTTGTTATTATACGCTGTCTCCTATAAACTGTACCAGACGCCAGATTAGCATTTCCCTTGTACTTTGCATATCGCAGAAAGCCGCGAAGCCCTTCTCGTTAGACATTGTGCTGGCGCGTTTCGTTTTTACACATGACAGTTTGGACAGAGCTTTATTAAGGCTTAGTCTCGCCTTAAACGTGCTCTGACTATTATTTATGCAAAACCTATTATAAAAGATTATAATAATATTTAACCAAAAAATATAGTTTGAAAATTATTATTATTATACATATCTTTAATTCAACTATTTTACTTGTGATATTGAATTATTAAAGTGCTTATTTCTTTGGTAATATTTTTTTCGATTATGAGTTTTTTAGGTCAAGAGTTGGAAATAAATAGAATAATATTTTTCACTCTCTTAAATTATTTACATTATTATTGTCTGTGAAGTGTGTTATTTTAAGTTCTATAGTTCGTCACAGTTTCAACAAAAGATCTCTGACCTATCTATATCTAAGACTACATCTATCTACATCTACCAAGAAGTCTTTTCTCATTAGAAATCTTTGCATAAAAGCCTTCGCGTGCAATGCGACGAATGCAATGTTTAGAATATTTTTCTGCTGCAGTTTTATTAATATTATACACAGTACATATTTAGTATTAAATCAAAATAAAATACTATATACATATATATATAGAAAAACCATTTCTGACCACAAGAATAATCAAAAAATATAATTATTTATATTATATAAAATAATACGAAGAGGTAAGATTCAATGTTTATATTAATAATTATAATAATTGTTGATGTCTATACAACATAAACACTTCTTAGAAGACTGTTGTTTCTGTATACGGCTTATAATGGACTTAGCTACTTTGTTAATAGGATTGGATGAACTTTATAGATAATACTTTAAGTGTTGTATTAAACATAATATATTTCATTTTAATTATTAACTGATTTATTAATAATATTTATACCAGTTATTATTATTATTTAGTATATTAAATCCATTCAGTTTTAAGTTGATTCTAAGTTAAATTATTTTAAGGGTTGCTACAATGGAAACCTTCTTAGTTTGGCAAATTGATTTACTATATATTTATTTTAGTTGACAGCTGAAATAAAACAAACATTTCATTATTGTATAAATATTTTTAAGAACCCATAACATAATTCTACGCAATACCTTCCTAAAAGTTTTCTTCTTGTATTTTGTTTTTTTCTTCTGAGGTAACAGTACTCTTTGTTTTCAAGTCGGTTACGGTCATCAGTCAAATAAATGAAAGTGTCAGTCAGAATGTATGAAAAGTTACCGGATATTATATACCGTAACACTGTATATATTAAGTATTACAAACAAACAAACATTAAAAGTTACCAAATAGTACGAAAAAATATATAAAAATAAATATTCCATGTTTTTTTCTATTATAAACAGATCCCAACCCCTCCATTTCGCATTAAGAGATTGAAGGAGTAAGGGAATCGTATGTCTTGACAGCTGTCAGTTAGCACGTGGATAAGAAGACCCTTGACTTTAACCGCTAATGCATTATATATGTTAAAAGTTTATCTGTCTGTGTAACAGCAACGGGTAAGACGCTTATCGTTTAAACGTATTAAAAATATAATTTCACATTCACTTTAAGTTATTCTATTAACTTATATACATTGTATAATAAATACAGCAGTGACCAATATATCCGCGTAGTGGACCATATCACAAACCACACTGTAAATAGTGGTTACAATACTTAAATTTATTTACACTGCTTATTCAAATGAATTGAGTATAACAACCATTACTAATATTAATCTTAGCTACCGCTCGAAAGTAAATCTCTCCCCTTAAACAGATAAATCCGGACCATTACTACTGAACAAGAAAATAAATGAACTACAATGTACCTACAAGGCTTAGGTTTAACTAAAATTAACAGTTTTGCAATGTCTTATTAATAAAACATTAAATATTAATAACGAAATTATAGCGAACGATTATAGTCAATAACACTTAATGATAAGGACAAATATTGCATGAACAATAAATTGATCAAGGTTGTACTTAGAGACGAGAATATCGCCTACTATTCAATTATCAATACAAATACAGCCTCGTAATAACAGTACAGTAATGGCAATGGTTTGGTTTATGTATCCAGCCTTACCGCACTTTTGATGGATTGGCGAATTAGCGTCGGAAGTGGATTTATGGTATACATTGCGTCACTTATATGCAATTATGAAATGGAATAAAAGTAAAGCTGTAATGGATTTAAGTCAATTTATATTGTCGGGGAAAACCATCTACTAAAAGGGTTGTAGTGAAGTCGTTTAACACTAAACCTACCAAGTACCGGTCAAATTGACCGTTCTTAAACTTTTGTAAAACTTACACATTTTTAAACGTTATAATATCGTTATCAAACTACATGACAATTCTTAGAATATGCATGTAATATTTTCTACACTCTTTACTTTTAGTTATTTCCATTATTACCTGCGTTATATAATAAAATAACTTTTAATTACCAGTCAATTTGACGGCGTGCGGTAGGAAGAGGTATACAAGAATTGTCGGTAGGTTTAGTGTTAAAAGAAACTCGAGCGAATATAATGTGGACATTTAGATACAATGGCTATTGGTTTCCGAGCGACGTGATCTTCCCAGATGACTGGACGCTAGATTTAATTAGATTTGCCAGCTTCAATGTTTTGATAGCACATGAATGAGTATTGTATTAAAAGGTGTTCGTTTTATTAAAAAGTTAAACGCTTTGTGTAATTTATTTTACGAGTGATACAAAATGCATCGGTTAGTTGACAAAAACTTAAATTAAGTTCATGAGAATTGTATAAAAAATGGCTTAATGACGTCTTCTTGTTTGTGTATTCTTAGAATTCCTAGATTCTTACAAAATCCTCTATTTCAGAAGTTTTAACACAAAGAAATAATGTTATTTTGTCTATAGTAAGACAACACACACACACACACATTCTCCACAAACATATAACGTTCCTTGTCTCTACAATAACACAACACATACAAACCATTACACACACACACACCTTCGTGTAACGTAATGTAAATATTAGTTTAAGCGGCGCAGTAGAAGTATAATCTAGTATAATCTATAGAATCTTAACGACCTTGATATTGAAAACGCCAAGTGAGAAATGAAAGTGAAACAGATTTGTTTTCTCTTTTGAGTTACGAGATGACTTAACCAACACTAATAACTGTTTAACAACTTATGAAATATTTAAACTACAACACAAACTATTTGCTATATTTTAATATTTAGGAATATTCGTTAAAGGTAATACTATATTTACTTAATAATAATTTATGTTATAAATAAGATATTATTTTGTTTTTATATTTATATTTAAAATTGTAATATACAGAGTAAAAGTTTTAAAGTTGCCTGCATAATAATAATAAATAAATGTATATATTTGTATATAAGGATATATAAATATTTTTATCAATTATATTATATAAAAGATTATATATTTATTAGTATTATATATTATTAAGATTACTTTATTATTGTCAAAGGAATGCAGTCTTTATCGTTAGTTTTATGCATTTCGTTATGCAATTTAATTATTATTATATAATTTTAAAACAAAACAGTTTACAAAAGAAATAAAATAACAATCACAATTAAACTATGGAGATGACTAAACTTATCAAAGTACAGTGCACCAACAAAAAAATGATTATACCAAAATGGTCTTTAACATTAAAGATATAGGAGCTTTTATTTCATATTAGGATAATATATATCTGATATTATCAGTTCCAGTCATTGTGAACTGTACAGTCAGTGAAAACAATAGTATTCTATTGTTGGATTTCAATGAATGACCTTGCCCATGTCTTAATATTGGGTCGACATGACTTAATCCGATTTGTAATTAGTTTCTCAATTGTGACTCGCTTTTTAAACGTAATTTATTTGTTTTATTACATTTCATGACAAACATGACATTATTATGACAAAAGATAAAATGGAAATAATTTAAATATATCTTCCTTATCATCAATATCATGAGTTGAGTCTATCTCAAGTACTATCTTTTTTATCTTAGGTGTACTACGACGTTAAATAAAAAGGTTTACGTATTTTCCCTTATGATAAACACATGAAGATCACCGCGGCCTCATTCTCATGCAACTCGGTCGGGAAGGTGATAATTAAATACCACCAAAAATATAATTGAACCGACACTTAGGCTGTAAAACAATGAAAGTGCATTCACAATTATCGTTGCTACGGTATAATTAAAAGAAAATTAAGGCCATAAACGCATTTCACCCTGAGCCAAATTGCAACTTTATCGATTTTCGTCCTAAAGGCCGAGTGATTGTCATTACTAATGATGGATGTCATTGCAGCTCAGCTCAGCCTTGGATATTTCCAAAACACACTATAATTAATATTATTTCGTATTTTGACAGGGGAGTGACTAATTTGCAGTTACTTGACCGTGAAAAGAATAAGCAACATTAATATTATATCATTTACTTGATATGACGTTAAACGTTCACGTCGGGTGTACGGAATACGAGTTATACAAAATAAATTAAAAGTAACTTTAAAAAGGCCAGATCTTTTATTATTATAATAACAGAGTAACAAAGTTAACACTTTCACCGATTAAATAGAAATTTGCCAAACGTTCGCACTATCAATCTGAACAATTCAATTACTTTGCGAATACCTTCATAACTAAATATGAATCCAATATCGAATATTGAATATACCGTGAAATTAAATCCCATAAAACTGCCACATTTATTTTATAATATTCATACACAAATACATAACGAAATTGAATATTTAATATTATTTCTCGGAAATTATATTCGATGTAATTTTTAATTTACAATCTTAAGTCTTAACATAACATCAGTTCAATGGACACAGTTATCTGCTACTAGCGTGTCCCGCGGCGCTGCGTGCGTTAGACCTCACCGATGAGGAATTATACGCCTCGGGAGTATTCTGTATTTATATTAACAACCCTGACATAAACTGTACTTTATGTTAGTGAAACATAGTATGAAGCGCGCTTAATACTTCATACAAATTGATTATTATTTTTTTTATTAAAATCAATTAAAAATATCAATTTATTAGGCTGTCTCTAGACACATATTTTTTATATGTATTATTTATTGTATTATTGTATTATTTGCGTTTATAATCACCGAAACAGTCGCAGTCAGTAGAGACAATCATAATATCTTTCTTTGTAAAAAATATGTATATTCAATTTAATTTCTTATTCACAGAATTTATAAACAGAACAAACAGAATTTCTAAATTTCTTTTGTTAATAAAAGTCATATAAATATTTTGTAAATTATAATAAATACATTTAAATATTCATTTTATATTTATTAATTTCTAATAAATTCAAAGATATCAATTGCTTTCTATGAATATAAGCTGATTTCAAAATATCTTAAATTTCTAAACGAATCTGCAACAAGGGGGGTTGCAGATGTGTTCCCTCAAAAAGGAGGGGTTAAGGAAAAGAAAACAAGAAAAGAGAAAAAGGACTGAGCTTAAATGGGGACTTAAGAAATTTCTTAAATCTAATATTTTCGTAACCATAAGTAAAAATAGCGGTTCCCGATACGGTCTATTGCAATATATATATATATATGTACAGTTATATTTGAATGTTTAATAATAATTTTAAAACGGTGTGTCGTTGATTCGTTGAGGTATTAATAATATTTAATAATACCATGAACACATTTGTTCTACTTACATACTTAGATTGTCCGCCCGTCCGTTTATGTCAACTATGTAAATAACTATATATTTGTCTATGTATTTTGTATGTCTTAATATATTTATTTTAAAACAAACTGTTTAATAAATTAATAGTAATTTGAATATGCACACATTAACGTAAATAAATATAATACATATAATAGTTGACATTTTCATCTCATCTATTTTAAGTCTTCTATCGTAGTTCTCTTTCTGTCTTACTCGCTCTTCTGTCTTTGTCTATAAACGTCAAATCATAAATAAAATGAATACTTTACCGATTAATAACCGAAACATTGTTAAAAAGCACTCAAACTTCCACAGCACTTCACACTTGTCACTGTGTTTCACAATATAATAAGCACAAGGCCGGCCATATTTGATCTCGTATTGAACATCGTGATTTACAAATTGCGTAAATATTAATATCTATTAATAGTTTTATCAATATTGAAACAAGCAATTTTATAAAACATTGCAATATACAAAATCATACATAAATTATTTTATTATTTTTATATTTATTTATTATTATATATATATATATATATATATATTATTGTGAAACAACACCCTCTGTTTATTTTAAGCCCCCTATAGTAATAAGTTAATCTTATTACCCGTGACATTGACATGAAGAGTAAAGTGCTAAGCTTTGTACATTTCACTTAATAACGGCTCAAAGTTTGAAAAATACAGTAGATATTATCAAGGAATTTATCTTTACTTGAATTAATATTAAATATTAGTTTATGAATATTCCATTCCAGATTTTCATTTTTGTCAATATATATCCACATGATGCAATATTGTTAGCGACAGAATATAACGTTTGGATAACGATTGCGAATGTCATTTTTGACAGTTTAATGATTATAATCACACGTAATTGGTTTCAACATAAGTTTTTGTTCATGGTTTAAAGTTATTATATATATTTATTATTATAATCATCGAATTATAAATGTTATTTGTCAAGAACTATAGAACTACAAACATTATGCTCAAATTAAACAAACACGTATTGAAATTATTTAACTTTAAGAATAGGAACTGTATCCTATACAGTTCCTATTGTTCCTAAATACATAATATCTAGTAAGTTTTTCATTACCCGTGTTCTAACGATTAGCCAAAAATAGGTTAACATTACAAGATATTTAAAAGTACAGTTAACAGTACCTAATTGAAAAGGTCATGAGTAAGAACAATGAGGCTTACAAAGTGGACGTTAAAATAATATGAGGTAACTGAAATATGTTACAACCTTTACAAAACTTTACTTAAATCTCACATACACGTATTTAAAACAAAATTATAGTTAAATCTGACATACACGTATAAAATATTATGAAATAATTATTATATAAATTATAGTATTGTTTTACGGAAATAATATTGTTAATAAATATTATATTAGCTAAAAGGTTTAGAGAAAATATTGAATATATTACTTAAAAATAATATTAAAGATTTATCCAATGCTATATATTTAAGAATATTATGTTAAGTTATTTCTTTCTTCTAATATTAAATCATAAACCGGATTTATAAATAAGAAACAAGATTTAGTTGTTACTTAGGTATATTTTCTATATATTTTGACCTTCAAAACCCGTTAGCTTAGAATCAATATTACAAACATGTAAAAACTTCCTTGTAACTACAAAATGTAGCTAGAATATACAAATATTGTAAAAACATTTAACTTTTCCATTCAGCCGACATTACCTTCATTAATGTCAAGATTTGTTCTGTAATGAAGTCATAGTTTTTTCTGCCACGTAATTCAATGAACCGCCCGATAGGAACGCACGAATGGTTTGATTTTTTTTTATGTCAATGTCAGAATTGTATAAAATTTTGACAGCCGCACCGTTTATAACTGTTTGCAAAATTATAATTTCCAAATTGAACGTGAAATAACATGAGAATTTATTTATTTATTTATTCATGTACCTCATTATTACACGAATTTACGAATACGAATTACGAACGAATTTACGAATTTAGTGTATTTGATATAAGAAAATGCTATTTAAAAAACTAAATCATTACTTTTTTTAGCGCGAATAACAGAATATATATTATATTGATTATACAATTAACCTTATTGTTTGTAATAAAAAAATTACTTATTAAAACCTTTTTCATTTGAACTCATTAATTTGAAATTAGTTTAAGAGAGCCTTAATGTAATGTATTCTTAATTGATATACGCTATTAAGCCACAGGTAGTTAATACATTTTAAAGGTTTTAAAAATATTAAATAGATTAATTCGATCTACAAATCTATAAAAAAAGATTATTATGAAATGAAATCTCAAATTCGATATTAAATGAAGGCAGCGCGGCGAGGTCGAATGAGAAGAACAAAAACCGAGGTCCAAGATGTTGCAAAGTTCACGATGTGAATAACTTCACTAAAACACACACGATGGTGAAAACGAATGTGATTGTAGTAAATATCTACTCATAGCTGTGCCCGCGACTTCGTTTGCGAGGAATATATTAGCCTAAATCACTTCTTATAACATCAGCTACCCGCTAGTGAAAGTCCTGTTAAATTCGGTCCAGCCGTTTCAGAGATTAGCCGAAACAAAAAAAAATATATTTTTAAATGTAAGTTCCATATATACTTTCATATGCATCTATTGAAACGCTTTTAATTTAGAATTACAAACGGACACTTCAATTTTATTTATACATATAGATGTTACCGGTATTTTTCTGTTTCGCTCGACTGTTTCAGCAAAAAAGTTATCTGCACATCTGGTCTAAATTGATTTAAAATGGACACATGGTACTCTCGATTGACGGCGAATACGAGGCCGTCCTCATCTCCCAAATATGCAAATTGCAATCTTACAATTTATTTGCCAATTATACTTTGCACCTAAATAATGTACTGTTAGAGTCGTAATAATTTATAACATGTATCTTATGTAGAGCGTTTGTGACTATTATATATGAAAAATTTGCTTAAATTGAATTTAGTTTCGGAATAACATTTTGATGTATTATTAATACCTTATAACTATTAGTTGAGATGTAGAGCACTATTGTTTACTGTGACCGGATTGTTTAATGTAATAGAAAATTTAAACGTCCGAAATTTATTTGTCCACGCTCTATTGACAAGGATTAAACAGTCCAAAGTGTTGTTATCAAGAGATGATAGAAGCTGTTTTATATCACGTTTTCTTATATGTTGTTGTTTTATTATTTTTTGTAATCTTATATTGATACTTACTAAATAGTTTGACAGCACTTTTATGTTTCGCCGACCTTAAGAGGCAGAGACCAGTCCTCCTATTGACTTGTACTAATGGCAATGAAAAATCCAGTCACTCACTGATCACACCACTGAAAATCAAGTTAACACTTCACGAATGTCCTGCCACGGGCCCCGAGACCAAACTCGTTCTTGGGTACCGAAATCCGGTTTAGGAAAGGTCACTCTCAATATTTGATAAAACAGACAGTTCCACTTCAACAGTCTTCGGGTTGAAAGGAAAGTCGTAAGAAAGTTTCGTATGTTGAACTTTTTTCGCGATCGGTGGATCGACTGACGGGCGACGTGCGTCTCCACCGACGGCTCGGTGCAGACTGAGGCGATGTTAATTTTAACGAGTGTGCAGTCGAAGCCTTAACGTCACATACTTGTGTGAGTGACGAACTTGCAGAGCCGCAGTACTGTTTTAAATAAAACGTGCTACATTGCTCGACCCTTTAATGTTATCTGTCCCTACGCTTTAGAGACGCGTCTATGTATATTAAATATTTTTCAATAGGTATTTAATCGTAAACCTTATGGGATATTGGCACTAAGCATCAGGTTCTGGGTTTGCTCATTTATTGTTGTGGACGGTGTATGCAGTCGGGTCCGGTGCATAGTTTTATGA
The DNA here is from genome assembly GCA_918358695.1 of Melinaea menophilus ssp. n. AW-2005. Taxonomy (NCBI): domain Eukaryota; kingdom Metazoa; phylum Arthropoda; class Insecta; order Lepidoptera; family Nymphalidae; genus Melinaea; species Melinaea menophilus. The sequence continues at coordinate 5,287,689 of OU911057.1, read as the reverse complement.
AATTGGTTTTTTGTTCGCACCGTCTGGCTGCTCCCTAAGGAACGCTTGAGCTTTATGAGGCCGGTGAACTTCAATAGTTATTTTCCCATGCATTATTTTTTCGTTTTCTTAATACAATTACTGATGCGGGTAGCGAGCATATTTTCGGAATCCAAGTTATTATGTTAGCTGCATAGAAATCAAAGCAAAAAATATGTTTGCCAATTTCCTTTTCCGCACGCTAGGGTTTTCCATAGCGCAAAGTTTTTCCATTACAACTAAATGACACTAAAATACATACTACACTAATGGTAAAATATAAAAATATATAAATTAAAAAAATGTTTTAATATAATTTATACCAGATATCTTTACAAAATGATCAAATAATAGTATAAAGTATTTATCTAGATAAATCGTATGATAAGGGCGATAGCTAAGTGTGACGAAATGTTCCAGTATTCGCACGGTCCCTTCTCAGGGCTTCGCACGATTAACATTCACCCGCTGATAACCCGGACAGAGATACTACTAAATACTACATAATTATAAAATTAATTAAAAGTGACTTATAAGTGAGAATAATTTATTATCATATTTTGTCTAATTTACTAATGTTAAAGAATATGTTTTTGATACAATTAATTAAATTTATTAATTATTTATGTTGCAATATTGATTGATTGATAAGAAAATCCCTAGCGTTTGGCGCTCCATCGTCTCTGGCTACAAGCAAGGAATATGGCGTGAAGATAAATAAATAAATAATAAAATCCTATCGAAACTTACTAAATACTTACAATATATAAATAATACTCACTGAATTGTAATCGAGAACTCGTAGTACTTAAAATAAGCTATTTCGTGAAAATAACATAATACCGACATAAATAATAACATTAAATGTCCGCTATTCAAAATGTTTATCACATTTACAGAGATAGGCATACATTTATTAGCTGGGCCTTTTGAGACAAAAGCACAAACACGGCGACGACTCCTTAATAGTCAAAATGAGCTATGATTACTATTTTCTATTTGATCCTAGGTCGAAATGTTAAGTTGAAGGGTTGTCAATATTTTATATAATATTTAAAAAAAACTTTTTAATTTTTCTGTTTACATACAATTTTAAAGTAATAAATATTAATATAAAATAGATATTTATATATGACGAAATTTTCTATATAAATATAATATTGTGTGAATCGGTACGTGCTTTAGTGGATTAAGGCAATCAGTCAACTGTACTGCGACAATTAAGTATTTTTTAAATAAAATTTGTAATAGTAAAATATAGCAGATATATATATATAATTCGTTGAATAGTTCGTCCGCGTATTAATTTGTAAATGCACAAAGCATATATTCCGATCTCATTAATAAATGTTACTATTTCGTCAATAAAATATGTAACAAATTTTCAAACGAGCTTTCAAAAAGAAAGGATAATTATATTATTATATAAATGAATATAAAACAAGAAATATAAGTCAGGGGCGATCACGATTATTTTATAATTAATGTAAAAACTATCACTAATTCTAGAATTAATTATCTTTTAATAATTTAAGTTATAGAACAGCCCTGAGTAAAATATATAGAAGCGCTAGGAGCCGAGTTTCGTAACTTGGCCTCATTTTAGTTTAATATAATTATAGTAATCAATCATTATTACTTTTATTTTTATTTACATTAATAAACTATAACATTTATATTAAATACAAAATAAACAATACTCCTTAATTGATCGTTAATAATTAATTACTATTAATAATATGATAATAATTAAAATATTACATAATACAAAAATTTACGTAAATCATTACGAAATTGAAGATACAGACGACAATCTTGTCTAATAACATTAAACTAAACGCATCTTCAAAGTAATTCTAACAAACAATTCTTCGCTAATTAACTTACGACACGGCCTGAAAGAATGGCATGTCGAAATATAACTTGTCCACCTCGCACCGTTACGAAACAATGGCTTAACAGTTCCCAGCAACCGTTGTTGTTGATTCTCCATCATGACCATCGGCCACCACTAGTGACAAATCTTAACACAAACTATGTATGTATGTAGTATTAAAAGTTCTCTGTCTCCACTTTAAGTTGATGCCCCGTTTATTATAAATCTAATTTTTAAGCTTTTACGATCAAGCATATATTTTCTTGGCGGAAATGTTTGGAATTGTGCTAATATATAGCATTGGGTGCATTTTATATTTGTTTTAAACCCCCAGAGAGCGTTCACGGTTCTAAATCGTAATATACGACAACATTTTAAAATCATAAATATATATATTGTATATATATAATATTGTAATGGTGGTGTCAGACCGTTAGTATGCAAACAATCCTGAACAAAACATATATCAGAAAATCTCACCGTCACTTCCCGACGACATTCACGTCGCATACTTGTAACCGGTTAGAATTTAACACACGATGCTCTATTTAGATATGAATTTACGCCGACACAAAAACAATGGACGGTACTTTCGCTAAACCGAGGTTTCGCCTCAAAACAGTATCGAATGGTACCTCATAAACCTCATAATTCAGTATAATCAGTATCCAAAATATGGAAAATACAGCCCCTACCAATGTTTAACACTTAACATTTAGAATCACATCTCGATTCTATATCTATAATATGTCAAATCAAACGTGATAAATTTGAATCAGATACAAAATTTTATAAACTCATAATTTTATATATTATTGTTTAAGGACAAATGGTATGGTAGTAATTTTGTTCTCATGAGTATTCATCGCGGGTTCAATTCGTGATCGCCTCTTGGGCTTTGTCAACCATAGACGTACATATCATGGCTGTAGATAAACGCTTAGATGTAGATGTAGACATTGGAACAATGATCATTAAAATTCTTTACTACACATGATCTGTGCTCCTGGAAGTAAATTTAAGTAATGTTGAGAAATCTTAAATGTATGTCTGTTTGTATCTATACTTTTATTATCTATGGTTTGTTTGATTTATCATTGTTTCTTATCAAATTAAAGACATTGATTGAGACATTCAGCCTTGATTTTATTTAATGTTACTCCTAAATGTCATACATTGTTAAGTTAAACGTGAACTTTGTAAGTAAAGAGTAATGACTATTACTTTGGAGTACATATTAAAACATTTACAATACACGATAATCGTTTTAACTTAAATGCTTATTTGTGGTCACCTAAATGTTACGTTGCAAAATAACTATACGTTAAAAACAAATAATTAAAAAATCCTCCTTGAAAAGAAATGTGTCGCATTTTCTTTTGTTTTAATCCAGCTCTAAAACAAAGCAACTCCACTACTATCTAACAATAAAAGCACTACCACAATATACTGCCAGTCATATATATGACTATAGATATATATCTAAGGTCACTGTAACGTCCACGGCGCTTTGCCATTCGGGTCACATAAAATTTCCCTTTTGCAATTTATAGATATCCATGTCAGTAGATTCTTGAGATTTATTCGTTTCAGATAATTAGAAAATATGATATCTATTGATAATATACCAAGTGTTACTTATTGCATCCAGAAAGGATATTGTATTTTGCATATCTTGATATATCTAGTGGAAAATATCCCCATAGCAAATAATTCTACATTAAAATGTATTACGGATCGAAACATAAATGAAAATTATTTGAGATGACATATATTATGATAAAACTTCAAAATAGTGATTTCAAATATCAGAAAAAACAATACGTATATACTGTTAAGAATATATATATGTATATTTGAAGTATTTGTCTGTGTGTGTTTATTGATACTCTAGTTTTAGTGTATTTGTGTGTGTAAACGATCAATCTTCACCGGGTTCCGGCAACTCGGAGCTACCAATTAGGGAGACGGACGCTTTTTACTCCACTCGTACGGTACCAGCTCGATGTTGATTTGATTTTATTCAAACTTTATTTGAAGTGTCGTTTCAAATAAATAATTTTAAGAGACCTATTAAATATTTTTTTACAATACTAATTTTATTGTCATTTCACAACGTTTCGTAACAGTCGGTAAAACTCATCTCGAAATTACAATTAAAAACGATTTATATATATATATATATATATATATATATATATATATATATATATATATATATATTATATTTATATATATTTATATATAAGGTATCCATGGTATTAGAAAAGTTTTAGTCCGAAAAATAAATAAAACTCAACTATTTTAACTAATTTACAAGCAACATTATTCAATTAGATATAAACAACGCAGTCAACAAACAGTGTTCAACTCGTTTTAAAGATTCAGCCTTGAACGGAGAGAGTCTAGAAATTAAGAGCATTGATCGATTGATTGATTCAGAGGCGAATCAACGTTTACGTTAAGGAGTGTCTGTTGACGTGCGCACGCGCAAGGAACCACCGCGCAGGGAGAACAAGAGAGGCATGAGCTTGGTTAGTACGGTCACCATGGCTTCATTCAAAACATTTTTTTATATATTTAAGAAATATATATCTGATTTGGTCATATTGTTGTACCGTATACAGTTAGGAAAGTCGGTACTTTTATAGATATCTACAAGAATTTTATTTTATTTCCTACTTTTAAGCTGTGATATTTTTTTTTATCACAACATCCAACTCCTATAAATATTTAGATTTTTTATTATTGCGCAAGTATTTTGATATTAGTAAGTATATTTAAATTCTAACCCAAAAATTTTGCTAAACACTTTTGAATTATAAATTTTCTAATACAAAAAAAAACTTCGACACATGTTCTTATTATATAAAAAAAAAACAAAAACAATAACCATGAAACAAGATCACATGTAAAACATTTTGAAGCATGTGTGAAATTAGTAAAATCACAACACCGATTCGATTATACACAAAATGGACGAATGAACGAGATCCAATCAATCAGCCGATCCAATTAGCCTTTATCAAAGCGACTCACTGCACAGATACCTTTTATTTTTCACTCAACGTTTAAAGGCTTCGTAAATCTAGAGCAGATCTAATATCAACATTTATAAGATGATATTGCATTAGTTTGTAAAACAATTATTTAAAAAATCTTATTATAGTGTTGGTTCGTTTATTTAGTGGATCGAAATATGTGGAACTGAAGTTGTTGAATCATTTGCAGGATTTATATTATAATGTACATCACCTAAGATTGTTATATTTCTTTTGAAAAGAGCAACTTTTAAGTTTCTGGCCGGCTCTTCTCAACAAAGCAGCATTCCGAGCCGGTGGTAGCGTACTTACGGACTGACTACACTGACCTTTTCTTGTATTGTAATAATTTACGATTCAAAAGTGCGTGTAAATGCTTACTTGAATAAAGATGTTTTGAATTTGTATTTGAATTTGATTAATATATATTTTATATTAAATAAACAAAATATTATAAAAGACATTTTAATTAATAAATAAAATTTTCTTTATTTCGATTTATGTAGGTATTGTAGTTTAATACATTTCGACTATTTATTAGGGAAGTAATACTTACAATATTTATAAATGAAGCTTATATTATTGAGTCAATAGTATTTTATTTTAACAGTTCACAGGTAATTTATATTGTAGTCTCAATAAAAATTTTGATAATAATGGTAACAAAGGTAAAAATGATTTTCGCACTCCAGAAAATAATAAGAACCACCTCACCGTCATCTTTATACAAGTTATACATTAATAAGTAGTTTTAAGAAAATATACTATATATATATATATATATATATATGCGATTTACCACACACTGACTCATCACGAAATCTCCGACACTATCAGTTCGATTAACTTAAAATTGTACATAGTTACTTCTTTTGTACGTAGACGTCCACTAAGAACGGACTTTAAGGAATTCCAATCACAACGGATTTAAATTTTTGCATTTCAACAAGTTTTAAACCTGTAGGAGCTATACACTTAACGCGGGGGTAAGAGTTACTATAGCAACGGTTACGATGACAACGGATAGTATGACAAAGGTTACCATAGCAACCTCAGTTCACATCCAAATTAATAGTGTGCCCAGCGAAGCGGGAGGGAATAAGCTAGTGTAATTATATTATAATAATATCATTAGTATTTGTAAAACACAGTCACCCTACTCGACCCAACAGGTTTAGTAGGTCCGGTGTCTGACAGGTACCAACCTGTCATGTGTGCCCTACGCTTTACTATCATACACACACGCAATTTTAGTCCTTATAACAATATAAACAAAAAGTAATCCTTTATAATATTCCTTACAAACTGTACCGTAATTATATTTCACACTAATATATAATAAGATATAATATTTATTATAATATCTAATTGCTAACACTGATTAGGTTATCGACATATTTTAATGCAATTTCCATTTCAATTTACGATCATTAAAACTTAATATAACTTTCATTCATAATCTTATATATTTTATTATATCTATATTTCAGTCAGGTAATTTTATTAAATATATAATAAACATATAAATATTACACATATAATATATATATATATATATTATATGTGTAATAATAACAAGATATACATTTTTAAAAACATATACGTGATGTCTAGACTTATTAGACACTAAAAGCTATCTAGACTATAAATTGTCGCATTAAATAGATTAATGTTTCTCATCTACACTCGCAATCCATCTCAATAAATGTAATGGTAATACTACAAATCATATTATAGAAATAATTTAAAAATATAGATAAAATACTAAAATTAAATCTGTTAAAAATGTCTACATTCATAACATGACCGTATTCTTAGTATTCCAGAGCCCCATTCAATGTTAAAAATAGAACAAATATATCTATCTCGTTCTATCTCATCTCTCTCTCTCCCATCTATCAATGGTTAAGGAATGGGACTTCGAGGTGATGAGTGAATCAAACGGGAAAACTGGTCAAATGCAGGTTACACTTGTTTATTTATGGTTTTATTGACGAATATTTAATTTAGTTTAATAATATTATTTAAATGAAAGTTTATTCGTTCTCTTTTATGTCACACATGGATTAACATGATTTCCATTAGCTTAAGGAAATTGAACTGAAGAAAGTAAACTTAATTACTGTTTATTCTTACAACTACACTACTGAAACTTAACCCAAAAGTAACGCATATTAAGAGTAAAAAAATCTCTATCCGATTTCTAGATCTGTACTTAGTACCATAAGAAAAGAGAGGGAGAATAAAAAATGGTGAGGAACCACATTTTGTATCAGAAGTATCAACTTTAAATACGCTTTCATACATCGAGTACATATTGATCTAAGTTTAAGTCATCCATAGTAGGTACATACCAGTAATTTAAATAGTTTCTTAACATACAGACAATTTATAATATATACTTAACATGATTACCGCCACACCAACAATGACATAACGTTTAATCATTACCAACATAACTATGATGAATTACGAATACATGCGCACGCGCAGATAATAACGTTTCATTTAAACCCCACCAATACTGATCTTAGTTTAATAATATAGGCTATAATCGCCTTTATTACAATGGCTTATGGCTTTGATTATTACATAATATATATATATATATATATATATATATATAATTGGTGTATGTATTGAACATGTCACAGTTGATTATTGTATAAAAGAAAATGTTTATTAACGTTTAGATTTGCTATCGAATTGATTGAAATAATGAGTTGTGTGTTTTAATCTTAAAGTAACGCGAGCAGCGCCCGAGGTAAATATTAGTACAATGTATATACATAACAACTTAATTTTTGTACCTCCACACATATATGTGCTAATATTATGTATGTATGTATTATCTGAACCCGTTTCACGAATCTAATAAAATTCCCTCGTTTGTAACAAGGTCTTATAATATTATTGAGTTTAGTTGTAACGTAATATTTCTTATTTGATATTACAACTACACACAAATAAGTAATGGATATTTTCATCAGAAAGACATACTATTTTACATTAAATATCGCTGGTAATTATAATTTAATCAAGTTATCCAACAGCAAAAGTTTCTTTCAATGAAATCTAAGTAAAATCATGTCGTCATGAAGCGTCATGATCTCATACCAACCCTAGATATCCGTGAGACAAACACAATTAGCGATTAAAGCGCCTAGGGCGAAGCGCTTTAAGCACTGCCAAATTATGACGCATATATCAAATACCTAACTAGTTATTAGAAATTGTTGAGTGGTTGAGTTATGCACTTGTCGGAAATAATAAAAAACCAACATATATCGTCCCTTATAACTGGACATAGTTTTTAACTTTATTTAAAACTACTAATACAATTAAAAGACTGGTCAGAAACAATCTGTAATTTTAATTTACAAAAATAATTAATTGAGGTAGAAGGGAGGGGTAATTTGAAACCAATCAGGAGGAGGGAGAGGTTTAAAAGTTGAAAAAAACATCACATGATTAATGCACAACCCCAACAATAAAAAAACATTAAAAATAAACTAATTTCTTCTCTGTTCTTGATTGTTTTATATACTATATTTATATTATTTTTAAGATTTTCCATATATTAAATTTTAATAAGTTTTATACAATATAAAATGTGATTAGATATTTTAGATTCTTAATAGTTTCAAAAAAGTTATAAATACAAAAAAGTCTTTGTTAATAATAATGAAATAATAAACTTTATAATCCACATTTAACTTAAATAATATTAACTTTTTCATTCACTACTGATAAGTTCTCTAACATAAGTCTATATTAAAGGTATTATCAAATGTGTTTTAATAATAATATGATAACATTAATCACAGATAAAGTCACTGGGTCATAAAAATCAGAATAGATCACTCATTATATAACACATTGATTATATCAATATCGTGTCAAGACTTTCATATCGACAGACGAATCCGTATATCAATATATATTTTGATTACTTAAACAGTTAAAACGCTCTCTCGAGTTGATTGATTCATTTTACTTCAGAAACAGACTGAGCTCCAGACCACACCTTACCCAAATCATTCGCTAAACATTATAAAAATGAAAGATGAGCTTAAAACAATACTATATTTATATTTAAGGTTTAACAAGTTTTAAGCATGTGTCTATATAGCGGAAGCACTACCCTCAAGCTAGACAGACTTCTTCACCGGATGTCAAAACCACAACATCCGATCACTATACCTAAATATATTTAGCAATCTACCTTAAACCTAAATTAAATAGCTATCTACGTAATAAAGAGCTAATTTCTCGTTATTTTTATTGAAATGCCTTTTGAATTAATTGTTTTTTTTATAACGTAATAAATAACAGAACTTTTCTTTCTGTTATATATAAAGTTACTCACAAATTAAATATAACCTCTATTTTCTCGAAACTATTTGAATTGATAACAAATTTACATAACTCCTTGGTGAAAATCATTGACCATATATGTTTTTAAATGGCGTTTATACCGTAGCGTTCTCAGATACACCTCAAAACACTGGTAATATGAAATAATGTATTACTGTATTGCTGACTGAACTAAATTTTATATCCAACTTACTCTATTCAACCAACTAACTAACTAACTCACCAATATTCCTCGGCGTACCGAACTGACACCCTCACGACACAAATGATTAATTACCAAAAACCTCCTAATATTTAAAATGGCGAATCTTATTATATTATTTTTATAAATCGATAATTAACTTAACTTCCAGGAAGGTTACTCATTCTCAGGTAAATAAGTATTTACTAATTAAATATACATAATTACTCAAAATAATCTGCCTCGTAACTTAATTAATGCATATTATTCCAATCATTATAATAATTAATAGTTGATAGGCTTTTCAGCTCATCTCTTCCGTGGTAATACTTAATACACAAATTGTAGTATATCATAAAATTCTTGGCCTCCTAGCTTCTGATTACAAAGTTTATTGTACATTTATTGCTTGCTAGCTATTACACCTGACATCGTTTGCTTTTAATTGAAATACAATAAAAAAGCCGGTTTTTTTACCGTTTGGTTGACAAACAGATCTGAGACACAAACAAAGATATTCGATATTCTTTGATTTGTATTATATACTAAAAATATTCAAATCGAATTTATAAACAGACAGTACAATTTTATTTTATATATTGGTTACATAAGAATAATGAATGTGTATTAGTAATATACTTAAGATGGGTCCATTTTAATATGTCTGAGGTAATATTATTACTGACAAAACGAGCTCGAACATAAGTTTTAAAGTTAATTAAATTAATAATTATCTATCACGACATTCATTTCTAATAATAATAATTAGCTTTTCATATTCTAAGTAATAAAACGACATTACAAAATTATTTGATTTCCTTGAAATCGTGACAGTTTGTTTGGAAAAGTTGTAATATTTGTGACTCAATTGAATTGCTGGAAAACAAGATACGAATTTTCTGTATTTCCCGGACACTAATCCAATGAATATGAATCATATTGACACGTCAGATTGAAAGCTTATTTTATAATTTCTTTACTTTTGTATAATAACTAGCTTATTCCCTCCCGCATCGCTGCGCTTACTATTAATTTGGATATTAACTTAGCTATGGCAACCTTTGTCATATTATCCGTTGTCATCGCAACCGTTGCTATAGTAACTTTTACCCCCGCGTACGCTATACGCTATACACTTATAGCACCTACAGGTTTAAAAGTTGGCGAAATGCAAAATGTTAAAATTCGTTGGATAGTAATTTCGTAAAATCCGTTCTTAGTAGACGTCTACATGCAAAAGAAGTAACTATGTAAAATTTTAAGTTCATCGGACAGATAGTTTCGGAAATTTCGTGATGGCTCAGTGCGTGGTAAATCACTTATATATATATAGAGACAAAATTTATCGTCGAACAATTAACTTTAATGAAAAAATACAAAAGAGAAATTTATCAACATCAACAATTATTTTATAATATAGGTCACGTGATCACAGTAAAAGTCACATTACCCCATTTTATAAAAATACCATCGATTGTATTTAACATTCATAATAAGCTTTCCCTTCCTGTGTTTCACTCCTGAGCGTGTAATACATTATTGATTAACTACAATAAGAAATACATTTTATAAAATACCACTTTGACAGATTATATATGATTTTGAAACTTAAAATTTCCCTTAACTTTTTTATAATATTTTTAATAACAGCTGGATTCCCAAACCCTTTTTCTGTCCTAATCTCCTGCACTTTCTTCGCTCACAACTACATTTACTTTGCTTTGCTTTGGCTCACCCAATATAATTTAAAGAGACCATGTTCTTTATAATCTAGATATCATTAAAACAATAATAACCAATCATTTAATAATAAGACACACTTATAATATGAATGTACAGAATAAATTGCTTGATTACATATCGTTTTGTGATATAAGAAGCTCATTTTAGGCAACATGCCCACGAGCAGATTAAGATTAAACAGATATTACACTATTTAACCCTGTAACACTCGATTGGGTTTTATATTATTATATAATTGTAATGAAATGATATAATTAAATCATTATTTTGCAATTATGTACTTTGTAATAACTGTTTGAAATGCTGTTGTGATTTAGTGTAAATAAATCACTGAAAGATTTTATTTATTACGTTTTTTTAATTTTACTATTTTAATATTATAGATTTCACGGATTCTTAAAATAAAAATAAATAATATGAAGAAAAAATTGTATTTTTATATTGAAAAATATTAAAATACGTGTTTGAATTCAAATCATGTTTTAACTTAAAAATCCGTTAATTTTGTTAAGAAATACAAATTTAACAATGTATACCTTTCCATATATAAAATATATAATATATAGAATGTTGTTAACTTTATCTGTATAATATGTTGTTAATTTTATCTGTGTAACATGTTGTTAATTTTATCTGTGTAACATGTTGTAACATGTGGTACAACATATCGACAGTACACCTTTCGCTACTCGACCTTTGACGTCAACTTGTAAGTGTGATAGGCATCTGAAGAAGTCAGAACAGCGATTACCAATAGCGTTATAGCAAATTTATCATTCCAATTTTAAATTTCAAATGATCTATAATCTATTTTATATACAACTATATTGACAGTTCAATATTTTATTATTACATTATATATATTTTTAACTCTTTTTGTCTTAATTTAGACGATGTCGTAAAATCAGATAAAAATATAATGAAATTGTAAAATTAAATCGTAAAAAATTATAAACAATATCCATATAAATATTGTTATTACGTAGACTATTTACATTCCAAATTTCCATATTCTTTTCACATAAAAAATAAGTTTTCATTCGATTCTAATATTCGTTATACGTATAAAACTATCAAACATTATACTAGGATCTGCCGCCATGCGCTGCGGGAGGTAAGCTGAACCCCCTTCAGTTTAGACCATCATTTCTGAACGGAATGAGACATTTTAATTCTGTTTTTGTAAAAACGTGTCCATTCCCAAACTCTACAGGTCTGCCAATTTTCATTAAAATCGGTTCAGTAGGTTTTATGTGATGTTGCTTTAAAACGGTTAAGATCTTCGCTTACACTCAGCTAAAATACTTACCTATAAACGATGTAAAGAATTTTAAACTATAAGTTATGTAAATACATTCTAAACGTATAAAAAATAACAAAGAAATAAATAGAAATTAAATTGACAAATTGAAAAAAATATATATACAAATATATCTTATTCTAACAAGCAATTAATCTGTAATTGATCAAAAAAGTTAAAATCACTATTTTGTAAATTATTATTTATTATATAGTACATATATTTATATATACTATATAATAACTACCTCAAACGAATCCACGGAAACCATTATCTCATCAAGATAAACGGGTTACGAGAAACAGTAACTAGACAATCACAAACCAACAATACATGTTATAATTATTTAGTATATGTACCATTGTGCAAACAGATCGACAGACCGACAGACCGACAGAACAACAAATTATTATATAACAATTAGGTTATAGACATATTAGTGAAAAAGAAATACAAGATGCAATTAAAAAATCAATTTGAATCCAATTGTGACATAAAATTAATTTACAAATATTATTGTATAATATTAAACATAGTTTTGTTTGTATGTAACCGTGATTAACTTGAGATTCGTTTAAATTGAACATCAAATCAGATTTTAATTAAATGACAAGTTAATGAGAAACTTGTAAATAAGGAACAGACATTTAAATGATTTCCAGTAAATAGGATAAATATGACATAACTCTAAAGGCCCCACCTGACTGATTGCCGCTGATACGATTAACATTTTAACAGGATTGTAAATAGGCGAGAATAAAATATTTATGTACACACGGCTATTAAGAATGGTAAGTATTTTATATTATCAACTAGCAGGTTACCCGTGCTTCGCAACGGACGGCGAAAGTGATCAAACATTCTGTTTGAATTTCCACACCTATTAGGTATCAAACAGGCGCGTTATATTTTTTGCAGTTTTTTAGCTGTGACTTTCGAACGGTTTGGACCTTTGTAAAATCCTTTCTTATTGCACCTATTCAATATGTCAGGAATCTTGTATCCAAATTTCAGCTTTCTAGGTATTACGGTTTGGACTGCAGAGCGATGAATGAGTCAGTGAGTCAGTGAGTGTCTTTGTGTTTATATATTAAGATTAAATAATAACACTTGCTAACGGCTTCGCCCCTCATTACTGAAAATATAATCATACAATATTAGTTTGACTGTTTGTATAATACGAAACAATTTTTGTTTAATTCTGATATTAGATTAACATTATATATTTCATTAAATATTTAATTAATTATATTGTATTTTTATTAGAGCAATCGAAACAAGAAATCAGATAAACAGTTAGATAAAAACATAAAACTTTAAAATACTTTTAATTGCTTTAACCTATATACCTCTTGCAATTTTCTTTTGTACAGATTTCGTTAATAGCTATAAAGGACATATAATTACACCGTCAAAATGATAACTAACAACTATAGAAGCTATAGAAGCTGATGCATCTAGAATAATTGCACCCTTTCACAGAAGGTCAGTTTGAAATAACTTTTATAATTCCGTTTCGTACAATAAGAATGCCGATTGACACCTTTTCCCTACGAATATTTTATGGTAGTATGCCGTATTCATCCCTCTTTCTCGTGGATGATAAGACGTGAAAATTTTATTTTCTCATGTACATGGACGACGTAAATACTGTCCATTGTATGAACTGTTTGTTTGATAGACAAACCCGTATTTTTTTTTATGTCAGAGGAGGGCAAACGAGCTTGCAGGTCTTCGTTGATAAGTGATCACCGTCGCCGATGCACTGCAATATCCGAGGATTCACAAGAGCGTTGTCTGTCTTGAAGAAATTGATGCATTAAAATGTATTAAATAAAAGATGTTACGCAAACATACCAGCAGTGTGTCCACGGGGTGTTGTTTTATAGCCGTTGATAGGATATTAGGTAGGCACTTGTCATGTTGCGCTTTATCTGCTCATGGACAATCTAGACGCAATATGCAATGCGTGAGAGTAATGGAATTGGGCGAGCCTTTTGAGTATCGATTAAAACCTTAAAAGCCTCATTTTAATGTCTATAAAGACGTTTTGTAATTCCTGTTTGTAACTACTGTTTTAATAATAACGTCGTTTCAATTTGAAGTATTGAAGTATTTTTGAAAATTTTGTGCTTTTAAAAAGTTATTTGATTTGATTGAAAAAGATTATTTGGATTAACTATTGTTATAAATTGTATCCCGTGAAATGAATAGACATCGATTACTTTCAGTTTGACCTTCGTGAAATTGGAGCGGTTAACCCAAATATAGAATTAACTATAACACCTCAACAATGTACAGAATCTAATAACAACGTATTCAACAACAATCATAATAATAATTTATAATATAATTATATAACTTATAAATTAATACTATAAAATATCCTGGAATCGCTTGATGAAATTAACTATTTCGATTCAGACACACATTTGACATTTCATTTATTACTCAATAAAACCTTACCGATATGCAACAGATAATAAATACATGATTAATATGATTTATGAATAGATAAATATTTATTAGTTTTATCTGTCTGGTTGTAGACTATTATGAATATATGATATAATTGTTAATGCGGCGGGTCGATTGGTTCGGAAAGCAATTTCAATGATAGGCATAATTGTTTTACTTTTACTTTTACATATAAGCTGGTATACACTGACAAATCGTTAATATTAAGTAGGGAATACACTGAATACATAAAATATTTTATATGACAGAAAATAATAGTTGTAATTTGTCTCAAGACTTCAATTTCAATGGAGAGTAAAAAGAAATTAAAATAAATTCACATTTCGTTCCTAACCAAAGAAAGTTTAAAAATTCCCAAAGCAACCCTAAAAAAGAGTAAAGAAATATATATTTTTTATAAAAAATCGTACATATGTACGAGGTCTTATCGCTGTCATAAAAAGATTCGTTGATTATCGACTACTTAACATCCGACGGAAGAAGGTCATTATTTATAACAGTTTTCATTCAATGAGAAAGAACATTTAACATAATAGACAGATCAATTGAGATTTATTGCATATCGAAAGTAGAGTACATCTTACGATTTAGCTGTAGACGATTATTACCATATAAGGTTGTTTCAAACTCCCGTTCTAATAAAATTATAAATGCTAAAGTAATTGTCTGTCTCCATGTCTGTCACAATTTAACGTCAAACCGCTGTAATAAAATTTTATATAGATATAGTTTCAGATCTGTGAAACAATATGGGCTACTTTCTGTGGCAACAATAAAGCTTGAAATAACTTGAATATAGGTGGCGCCATGTTTAGAAAATCATTTATCAACGAATGGAACCGCGGGCGTAAACTAGTAGTATTTATTCTTAGAACAGAGTTAAGATTTAGACCAGTTGATCTATCTATTAGTATGCTTTTAATATTTCACAAGAATTATTTCTAGGTAACTATTTAGCACGTATCTGCTAAGTACTCTTGCCATATTCCTGTTTTTGGACCTTGACATTTGATCAAATGTTGCTTACGTAAAATATGTTAAATATTTAAAAATGAGTTTTGCTGTAAGATATAAATATATTAAATTTACACAGACATTATAATTTGATATATTAACTACAGTTTGATTTATAAATTAATATCATATATAATATTAATTTAATTCTAATAGGAAATGACAAAACTATCAAATTTGATACAATCATGTAAATCAATACACGTTAAAAATAGTATGTAGGTCCAGTCACGTAATCTAGTATGGGAACCATTCAACGAAAGGAAGTGCGAATGATATCCAAAGTGTGTTGCTATCTATTACATTATTACGTATCATTATATTAATATTAAATAATAAATTAATTATATTTCTTTGACATTGACAGAAGTTAACTGAATGATTTGACGTATTGTGACAGACAGGTCGGTGTAGAGATAAGGTATAATGATATAGTTTTAATTTAATGGTAACAGAATATGTATAATGACAATTGAATACCCCTATAGTTATGACAACTTTTTTATTTTATATACATTATTTCTATAATAATTAATTATACTAGACCTTTTGTTACTTTTAAATACTTTTGCTTTTAAATATTGTTTTTTTTATAATATTTTTTAAACTAACTATGCGACCTATTTGTTATGAAATTATTTTCGTCCATAACTCTCTGGTCATTTAGTCATGTATATTCGTAAGTGTTATACTTTAAGTGGTAGAGAGTAACAGCGTAAACAATCGCATTATTACGTGTAAACGAGAACACCGAGTAAAAAATCTTGCACAAAACAGTAGCTATTAAAATATGAGAGAGATTAAAATAGATTTTATTAGAACTTTTCATACGTAAACTAAAATACAAAGTTTTTAAAAAAACTTTCACTTTTAGACAGCCAAACTAGGGCTCTTAAATTAGATACTTAGTACAAAGGTCAAAACAATAATGATCTGAGGATAAATCACGTTTGATAAATCAAATAGCGTTGTCATTAACCTGTTTACTCTGAGCGTACCAAACACAATTCGAAGTGTATTGATGTTCCGCGACCAGAGGATGTTAAAAGCTCGTGAGGTCGTTTCATAATAATAAAGTTGTACACTGAGAGTTATTATGAAAATATTTTTTAATATTTAAAATATATATATGTTAGGCCCGAAGACCGAAAACGCTCAGTGGACGGAAAAAACGACCACATCGCGTTCTGGCTGCCTTCAAATGCACAGAACGCGTTCTGGCTACTTTTAAACGCTCGCAACGCGTTTTGGTAATTGTCGAACGGCCAGAACGCGTTTTGTCATTTGTCAAGCGCTCAGAACGCATTCTTGATATTTTACTCGTGTTACTTATCACTCTCTACCTGCGTTCAATAAAATTCAATTTTGTACCAATGAAACAAATGAATTTTTATTGATATTCAACAAGTCTTAAATTTATTATCTGTTGGGTAAATTACCAATTATATTATTAAATTATTGTTTTTCAATTCTCGGAAGAAATTCTTGCCACTTTTACACTTTTATTGTAAAGCTCATAAAATGTGAATGAATAAATTTAAAAAGAAAAGTTTTATTAACATTTTCTGATGTGAGATTCTGTCAACATATGCTTAACAATAGGCCTTTTGTTACTGACTGCAGTAATAAATTTTATTGGTCGCTCGCTGGCTTGACGCACCTGCCAATAAGGATTCATTCATTGAGAACTTTATTGATTCTTTGTAATTTTTATGGTATTTTCGGTGAATTTAGAACAATGCACGTACCGATGACTATATACGATTATAAATTAAATGATTTTAAAGAAGTACAGATTTTGAACTTTTTCTCCATTTACTATCAATATGACACTTTTGTCTAGGGATTAACGTTTCGAGAATATTTCCATAGAATTGCATGTTATAAAACCTAGAAGAGGGAGGGGGGAAAGGGTAGTCCTTTGGGTATATAACAACAATCTTGAGTTAATGAAAAATCAGTACAGTTTTTGTCAGTAAAGTGACAAGATCATTTAGTCGTTGACTAAGCAACTTATCAAAGTCGTTTTAAACGTTACCCTTCCGTTAAAATGTCTGATAAATCAGCGAAAGAAATTTTCGAGGAGAAAGTAAAAACAATTATTGAAAATTGTGACGATAGATCAATATTGCTATCTCAGGAAAAGTACAAATCACTTTTAAAAGAAGTTCAACATGCCCAAATGGCGCGCAAAAATCAGGAGTCTTTGACTTCGAAAGACTATAGACGGCTTAAACGTTTCGATATCATGAAGATAAGCGAGACGGAAAAATTAATCAAGAAGCGATCCGTTGACAGTGCACCGATTATATACTATTGCAGTTCAAACGAGTTGTATGACGCATTAAAAAAAGCTCATGTCGACACTGGTCACAAAAGGACTAGAGGTAAAAAAATAAAGCAAAAACAGTAATAAAATTGAAATGTAAAGCACGCATAATTGAATGAAAAATTCTATTTGTTGTAGTTATGGAAGCTGAACTCAGAAAGAAGTATTGCAACATTACCAGAGAAGTTATCGATGTTTTCTTGTCGACCTGTGAACAATGCCAATTGAAAAAAAAGATGCCGAAAAAAGGATTAGTTGTTCGCCCGATTCTTTCAAATTACATGAATTGCCGTTGCCAAGTTGATCTTATAGATATGCAGTCGGAACAAGATGGCCCTTTCCGCTTCATCATGAATTACCAAGACCACCTGACTAAATTTACACTTCTACGTCCACTCAAAACCAAAACGGCTGAGGAAGTAGCTTATCACCTCGTTGACATTTTTTGCATGTTTGGGGCGCCATTTATACTTCAAAGTGACAATGGCCGAGAATTTTCGAACAAGATCATACAAAACTTGACTGAATTATGGCCTGGAATGAAACTCGTCCATGGAAAACCACGACATTCCCAAAGTCAAGGATCCGTGGAAAGGTCGAATCAAGATGTACGTGACATGCTGGTATCTTGGATGGCTGACAACAAAACAAAAACTTGGTCTGAGGGGTTGCGCTTTATTCAAAGTAAAAAAAATCGTTCTCTCCACGTTGGAATCAAAATGAGTCCTTACGAAGCCATGTTTGGAAGCCCGCAAAAAGTTGGACTTGCCGATTCTCCTTTGACCGAAGACGTTTATTCGCGAATCGAAACTGAAGAAGAGCTCGAAGAACTGTTGAAAAATATAGATCAGGACAACAATTTTTATAACGAAAATGATGATTGTTATTATTCTTATTAGTATTATTATTATTATTATTATTATCATTGTAGAACTTCAGCCATTAGACGACATTGAGGATTGCAGTGAGGACAAGGAAAACGTCGAAGACTCAAATAAAGTGAACTGTATAATCTGCGAGAAAGAATCTTCAAGAGCGCACAAATGTTCGGAATGTCACAACTTTGTCCATGCGATTTGTGGGAAGACAACAAGTGAAGGGTTCGGAAAAGCAGTTATTTGCAACATTTGTGTTAGAAAAAGTTCTATTCAAAATGGACAAGGCAATGCGAAAAAGAATTTGCGAAAACAAGCGGATAAAATGTTAGCATTGTCCAATTCGAAATTTCCCCCAGCTGAAATCGGAACTAGTGTCGTAGTAAGAGTTCCCGATGTTGATCGCGGACGATTAGCTCCCAGAAACGTGTTAGCAGTTGTCACTCAGGTCGAATCTTCCGGTCTTTACAAACTTGGTACGAAAAATGGTACTCTCGAACGTCTATATGCTCGCAATGAATTTACAATCGCCGACAGTAATTTCGTTGACCAAACTGAGGTATCTGCAGAAAAAACTATTTCCTTACGATCAGCTTCGGCTTTATCTTCGGGAAGCAAACAAGGCTTTGTTTTTTGTAATTGCAAACGATTCTGTACTGATAAGAAATGCAAATGTCGAAATTTGAATGTAAAATGTAATTCGAAATGTCATTCAAGCAGTTCTTGTAAAAATAAGTAATGTACTGACTTATGTAATCGAAAGTTGAAAAATACTGAGCAATAAATTGATTTATACTAACTAAAAAGACGGTCGAGCAATAATTTTTCCTATATTATTTCATTCATTCAAATTTTATGAGCAATAAAAGTGTAAAAGTGAACAGATAATAAATTTAAGACTTGTTGAATATCAATAAAAATTCATTTGTTTCATTGGTACAAAATTGAATTTTATTGAACGCAGGTAGAGAGTGATAAGTAACACGAGTAAAATATCAAGAATGCGTTCTGAGCGCTTGACAAATGACAAAACGCGTTCTGGCCGTTCGACAATTACCAAAACGCGTTGCGAGCGTTTAAAAGTAGCCAGAACGCGTTCTGTGCATTTGAAGGCAGCCAGAACGCGATGTGGTCGTTTTTTCCGTCCACTGAGCGTTTTCGGTCTTCGGGCCTAACATATATATTAAATACTTAAATAAGTTAAGATAATTATACTGAGACTGGTAGATTTGATAGATTACTAATATTTAATTACGTTTATCCATGATGATGATACCATGACCATGGTCAAATAATTTGTAGTGTAATCTAAAAAAAATAAATAAGAATATAAACAAATTTGTGAATTATATTACTGTTAAAGAATGTACCCAAAAAAATATGACTATATTAATTGTATGCTCAGTGTGCGACAACCTAACAACGTGTGTCTTACATAAGGTGTATTGTGTCAGAGACAACGCCACGCTATCTAGTAATTAATCTGTGATATAGATCGCGACACGATGCGTACACACGCACTGACATTAACTATTGACCGGAAATGTCATTTAATACTTTAGTAATAGATATCTGACATATATTACTTAGTTTATTGCCTAAATATTGCTTAAATTAATCTCCTGTAAAACATGTTACTGACGTTGAGTACTTTTTATAAAAAAAAACTATTCAAAAAACAATTCTATAAAAAAAAGTTTTCATTGGAAATTATTCTTTTTCAGATAATAATATCATTATTCAATCATCATTTAGAGTGAAATAAACATAAACCACGTCTAGAATATGTTTGATCTGCAATTAAATACTAATAACCTAGATCTAGGTATAAGGAAACAAACAAACAACAAATTACAACATGTGGCGTGTCAATCGTAAAATTAAACGCAATATAAACATTTGCATAATTTTATCGCCAATTGACGCCGAGACACGCGCCACAGCCACAAATTATATGAGCGACTTCCTTGGGCAATTGTTTTATCTAATTAATGTACCAATTAGCCACACATTAACATGTGGCGTGTGACACTCGAGGATATTAATTGACAATACAAGTCACGATTCTATTTAACACATAGTGAAAATAATAATTGTAATGTTATAGTTTTATTGACAGACCTGGAACCAGTTTTCACGGAGTTATTACGCACGCTCGACCAATACTTAATTGGAACTGGACTTTAGCAATTTTATGTATAAATAAATTTATTATATGTAAACAATGAAAATTGCTCCAGCTTTCTCTATAGAGTAATACCTAAGTGTATCCTTATTTAGACCTACATGTGGTCGAATGGCCTATTGTCACATTTGTGGTGTAAAATATATTAAGAGTAAAAGTTGGTTCGTAGTGTATTGTTAAAAGGCTGAGTTTACACTATTGTTATATTAAAATTTATTTCATAATATACTGTGACTACCTGTTGCCAGCGACTTCGTCTGCTACACAGCAATCAAATTAATACTTAAACATTTAATAGACATGTAGGCTCAATATAATTATATAATATTATATAGATCAATGGCACTAACTAAAATGGTATTTTTTAATAATTTAATAAAAAAATTGCTGTTTTTATGATGGCTGGATGTTCAACTTAAAGTTCGTTCATGTGTGCAAAGCTTTATTCTATAACAAAAGCTTCTAAATTCTGAATGAAGGCTGTGTTCACACGATAATATTGCTTATGGAATTTGAACAGGAAGACTGTTACGAACTCCTTTGTTTTTGAAAACCTTATTGTTGGTTTAATTAGCGTCACTTATACGCTTTATTGAACAGATATAATAATAATAAGGTAATAAGTATAGTAACAATTGGTAGTTATGATAACAATCGGTAGAGAACATGCGTATTGCGTCTAATCTGTTGCTAAAAGCTTTTGTGGATACACCGCAGTTTTCTTGGTAAAAGGTAAAATAATAAATTATTAACACAAATAAAAGCTATAATGCCTACGTTTATTTAAATGAATTAATTTAAATATCATAATCTTTTTTAACTTTTAATTCATCGGTGGATGAACAACCATAAACAAAAGCCTTCAAGGTTTTAAGTATGGCATAACAAAAACAGTTTGAAACCAACATATTTTAAGTTTGTGACATCACTTTCAGGCAAAATAGAACGATAAGCTATTTATAGTATACAAACACATTAATATTGCGGTGGTTTCACCACGATATACTGTAAGAAAATAAATTTTATATCAGTTTTTTTTTGTATAATAATTTAATAATGGTCTTATATATTAGAAATTTGTTATCCTAGATTACAAAAGGTACACTTTATCTTCAAAAAATGATTCATTAAACTATTTATATTAATAGTGCTATTTCAATTTCCTTAAAAGTACTATCATAAATTAGACCACTTGCCATATTTTGTATTAAGTGTGTGTAACAACAAATAAATCAATATTGATTTTAAAATTATCTTCAATGTACGCAATACCGTCTCTATTGTGTGGATGCTCAAAAATTAAAACAGACAACGCTTTCACAATTGTCATATATACCAACCGACCACGGCTTTTAATTCGCTTTATAAAGCCCTTTAATCGCTTAATGGTTTAAACGACCTCTGAAAGGTCGTACCATTAAATGAACTGTAAAACAATCCCACGCACGAATAACACTACAATGTTGCCAACTTACACAACACAATAATCTGGCCAATGGGACATGTACAAGGCGCTGAATAGGGGTTACATCGAGTCACGATTGTGTCAAAATCTGATAGTGTTATGTTTAATAAAGTTAATGATTTAAAGGGATGTTATTAGTTTAATGTATCTCTGTATTTGTTTATGGCTTCATATATCTTTAAGGATAGAATTGATTTGAGAGCGGTTTTAGTCAATAGTCTTAACTGTCGCGATGGTTATTAGTTATGTTTGGTGGAAATAAAAAAAAAAGAGATATTTAGTTCTCATTGTAACTTGTTAATTTAGACAATATTAGAGCTAAAATTGTGGTTAATTATATTATACATATATTTATATTTTTGATTATTGGATTACTTATTTTTAATTATATTTGCATCAAATCCAAACTTAACATATTAGCAAAACTTTGCAAGAGTTACGAACTTATAAATGATTATTTCAAATAATTTTGAAAGTAATTGAAAGGTTTACTCAAATAAGTAAAGGAAATCATAATAAAGCAACACGGTTTTCCATTTACCTGTTCCATCAGACTAATAGGAATTATGTTGTAGAATATCTGGGGTCAACTACTGGCCTTTGCCTCGCCGGCTAACCGCTGCATCAAGCAACATTTTCTATATTAGATGCAATACTCGATTGTGTACGGTGAGTTTGTTTTGATTTATTTTTACGTTTAAGTATGAAATGTATGATTTTTGAATTTTCTTTTTTATTATTTAAAATTAAATTAAATTTTAGTGGTAATTTTTGTAATAATGTCGAATAAAATCGAGATTTTTGCAATTTTTCTCCTTTTTACTTTTAACTTTGTTATTATATGGTATTCTCTATCACCCGCTGGCCAAAATCACGTATTTATGTATACAAGGTATCTTACATTATTTTAGAATATTAACAATTTATTTTGATTCTGATAAATTAAAAGACAGATTGTTTCGGACGGGCATTAAAATAAGAATTTAAGTCGTGCGTCAAACCAACGAAAAAAAAAACAAAGATATTGAAAAAAAGGCTTACATGATTAATGGATGATCTAATACAGACATCATCTTATACAAAATAATTATATGAAGCTCATGTTATATAAGCTATAAAAGTTACTTTAACCACGGTTACATAGAATTTGTTGCAAAAACGAAAACATAAGATGCCTTTGTAACAAAAATAATTATATACTTTACCAACAAGGTATAATTATTATAAAAATGACAATTGTATCTATCTTACGCTAATTACAACGAATTTATGGGAGTCGTTAGTCAACACGCCTCTAACAACCCGTAGCTATTGTGGACAAGTGTTGGTAATTAAATTATTACACTAAAATTATATACATGGCACTTTAGTAACGATTAAAGTAATTTGTTAATATGTTTTTTATGATTCTGACTACCTTGTACTTTTAGATCATTACAAATCTATTCATTGGTTTGAGCTTTTAATACACTGTTGCGTTAAGTGTATTCAATCAATCAAATTTCTGAGAAAAAATTGTGAATCCGTCGTAAAACTAAATTGTTTTTGTTATTAATTTAGTTTTAAATCATATTTTTTATATTAACAGAGTGTAAATAACAGTATATATAGGCTTGGCGTGCAAATGATTGGAGATAGGTGCTACATACCTTCATCATAACCTAAATTTTTTCTTGATATATTCCTTCAAAATTAGAAACTTTAAAAAAACCTTTTAAATAAAGCAATAAGATAAATGAACATAATTTAACCAAATAAAATAGAACTGCCACATGTCTTCTACCTAAACCTAAATTCTTGATATTTTCCTTCAAAAATCAGAAACTTTTAAACAAAAACTTTTAAAGATAAACTTATAAGATGTATTATCATAATTTGACCAAATAAAATAGGACATAGGTACTTGATAATTTAGAGAAGTAACAAGAGACTTATATAATTTCCCTATTTCATAAGTTGTAGAGTTGAACCGAACTTTTTAATTACACATTGTTATACCCAATTAGTTACGATATAACAATAAGAGGTGATACCATCTCTAAGGGGCGGGACAGTTTCACTTAAATTGTTGGCGTCGAAGTGTTACAATTCTGCGTTTAATACTTGAAGGTGTATGATATACAAAACAAACATACACATCACTGGTTGAACAACTTGTGATGATTTTACAGAAAGTTTTATACAAAGTTCCGCACAACTTAGTGTTAAAGTTGACATATCAAGTCAGATAAGTACTAATTGTAATTCATGGACGTACTAAATTATAAACTATATTAAATATTCCATACTATCAGTATCTTTTGGCCAGTAGCAAACATTTAACAAAATCTCATGTTTGGTTGCCGTTTTGCTGACTCTACGATGCCTTCCGGTAGGTTGCACAACGCACCACAAATGCTCCGTTTTCACTAGAAAGCTGGATTCAATATGTGTAACACTAGAGGCTGGTGGAATTGTAATTCCTCTTTACTTGTAAATACGATACTTCACGCACAGTGCCTATAACTATCGACCTTTCCCTTAATACCTTTCTACTTGATTGAACTAGAAAAATCTTATATATAATTACTACTATTATTGCAATGAAAAATTTATCTCATAACATAATCTGCGACCTCTAAGAAAACGTTCTGTGCTATTATTCTGTATATTACATAAATAATGCCTCCTTTTTTGTTTGTGTGTTTAAGATTTAATGTTTTTTTTTAAATTATACCTGCCATTGAAATAAAAATACTAAAAAAAAATTTTATTACTTAAGTGATAGGTAAACTATTATTATTACATTAATTACAATAATAATATTAAAAGTAATTGATTTTACAAAACTTGTAATAAAACTAAAAGCTTATTTAGATTTTATCAAATAAAAATAACGCCTACATTATCTTTGACGCAATGTTACAATAATGTGAAATGGCTTTTATTATTCCTAGACTACGTAAATATTGTTATAACAATGCTTTAACACTAAACCTACCGACAATTCTTGTATACCTGTTCCTACCGCACGCGGTCAAATTGACCGGTAATTAAAAGTTATTTTATTATATAACGCAGGTAATAATGGAAATAACTAAAAGTAAAGAGTGAAGAAAATATATGCATATTCTAAGAATTGTCATGTAATTTGATAACGATATTATGACGTTTAAAAATGTGTAAGTTTTACAAAAGTTTAAGAACAGTCAATTTGACCAGTACTTGGTAGGTTTAGTATTAAAGATATAATTACGAACGATTCATAAGACGTAAGATATACATTTATTTTTTATTTTTAAAGCGCTTGGAATTTTTCCATTCCACAAATACAAAAGATCATGTGTGGAAGAGTCAGATTCTCCATCTCTCCATTCCTATTTCTTGGTCGTAGTTTTTTTCATTCTTCCCTATTTTTCAAACATGAGAACGAAATAGCCTTAAATTGCAGATGTCTATGTTCTAGACCACTTAGCACAGGTGGACTGGTTATCTCGTTTATCGGTTTTTGCATTGTTGGAAGATCCTTTATGAATACTCTACCAGATAAATGACGGCTGTATGGGTCTCACTGGTAGAGGCAACCAGGATACCACAACCCTTAGTGGGACACCACGGACAGCTGTTATAGTAAATTAGTAAACATATAACCAATACGCAATGTTTGTTATGAAATAGTTATTATATAAATATCAAATCATCAACTCAATAAGTAATTAGATTATCCATCAATGAGTTAATTAGAAAGAATTATTAATACAATCTTTTTTATCGATGCACTAAGAATTGACTCTTCATAATCATTATATCTTTTATTTAGATCGCTTCTGAAAGTCTTAACTAATACACAAGAGACAACGTTCTATAACTTTAACACTAAACCTACCAAGTACCGGTCAAATTGACCGTTCTTAAACTTTTATAAAACTTACACCTTTTTAAACGTTATAATATCGTTATCAAACTACATGACAATTCTTAGAATATGCGTATAATATTTTCTTCACTCTTTACTTTTAGTTATTTCCATTATTACCCGCGTTATATAATAAAATAACTTTTAATTAGCGGTCAATTTGATGGCGTGCGGTAGGAACAGGTATACAAGAATTGTCGGTAGGTTTAGTGTTAATATACATGATAGGACAGATTAACTTATACTATTGTTTTGAACACTTGAAATTAGAAATACCATTTAGGACTTAAACACAATACATAATATAATCGATATTATCTGTAAGAAATCTTATATAGATATGTATCAGAATAATTTGTATACATTGCAAGTATGAAATCAAACTAAGTGATGAAAAGGTTTGTGGTTCATTTGTTTATGTATTAGACAAATACTCGTATATCCTGAGATCAGATATCAAAAGGTCATATTAATTATTTAAAAGCAAAATCGTGAAAGTGTTCCATAATATCGAATATCAAGCGACGCCCTGATTGACGTCAGAATGGAACCTCGCTGCTGCGATGCTGCAAGATGAAGGTAATGTAATGATAAGCCACGGCATATGATAATGATAATGGCAAGGAGAAAATAATCCACTCTTGATATTCATCTGGAAAGTTCTCTAAGTGTTTTAAGTTTACTTGTATAGTTCTAATAATGTTGCTTATATAAGCACTTACTATAAGTCTTCTGAAATTGGAATAACTCCTTTTCTCTCTCCTTTCTGCGGAGAGTTTACGATGCCTGCCATAAAAGATTATCACTATTATTGTAAACCTCATGACCAATATAGTATCTCAATTTTTAATACAATTTATTTTAATTTTTATCAGCATTCTCACCATAAAAATTTTAGTGGTGTTGGTTTTACAAACACACCTACATTTATTATATCGCAATGCATTTACTAAATGATCTGGATGAATGGATGGATGGAAATGGAATTAAATATAATTGTTTACTATTAGTTATTAAGGAATTCAGCAACGTCAATTTTAGCCAGATCGCAGCAACTGGTAAAGTTAAATAATAAAGTTTATGTAGGTAAATTAAAGTAAAACAATTGTCAGAAAAAGAAATCATAACATTTTTTATATTTCAACAGCGAATAAAATAAAAGCGCTTTTAAACTTTGAAAGCTTGACCTATATCAAGGCTTCTTTAAAACCTTAACATTGATTTTACCTATATCTATAAATACATAGTCAAAAAATAAATAATGGATCTCTCTTCTATTATACGTCATGTTAGCGATGACATGATTCCGTCTTCCCGATTCCGCCGTATCATCTTTCATTTATTTTTTAAATGAGCATGAAACAAACAAATATATAATTGTTCTGAATACTTCACCTCCACCAAAAAATCTCAATAACCGGCAATTCAAAAGCCTCAGTTCGTCATTTTTTAGACGCAATGTTTTCATTGTTATAAACTGTTTTTTATTGTTTTCACAATATTTATGTAAGATTTATTTTTTTACTACAAAAAAACACATAATTTACTTAATAAAAACAGTTAATTTCTTATACACGATTTGTTTTCGCTAAGGCTTTATTCAAGATAATGATTTCTTTTTACAAGGTTTCTGCTACATAACGCAAAAGTTCCATACTTTTATAAAAAAAATAACCTTCATTTTCATTAATCTATTCTTGTCATTATATTAATACATATTTTGTATTAATGCCTTGTTTTTTGTACTTACAATAATATTTGGATTATATACAGAGATGGTATAAAATTATAATAACAGTATCTAATGTAAAGTTCAGAATCTTAAATAAAAATAAATTATCCTTAGTTATTAAATCCACTATAATCTAATATTTTTCCCAATACGGAACATCACTGGTTGCTTTTCTAGTGATATTTGAACGTAGTCCCTGTTCTATACGGTAGCCGAGATCTGGATGAATAATTTTGAACATTTTGACTGCTCTGTCCTTAATAAACTGTGTCACCGGACCCAAACTATACAACACATTTTCAACCAATCTGCTTCGTTCTTCACTTGTCATTTCATTTACATACAATTCAGTTGCCTGTTTAAAATTATTTGGCTTTTCTTCTGTAATTTCAATTAGGGGTACCCTGTTTTTATCGATGTATGGAACTGGACCGTTAAATGAATTGGGATAATAGTTGGGAAAATCTTTTCCATTATCTTTCACTGGTGGCCGTCCGTCTCTGTTGTATGCTAAAACTTCAGTTCTAAACGGACAGTTAACAGGAATTTTGTTGAAATTTGCTCCTAAACGATAATATTGTGCATCTCTGTAAGCCAAACGACGGGCTTCAAAAACCTTATCTGGTCCTCCGAGTATACCAGGTACTAAATTAGCCGGACTAAAAGCTAGTTGTTCTATTTCAGCGAAATAATTCACAGCGTTTTTATTTAAAACAAGTTTACCTAATTTTTGTAGTGGATACTCATCTAATGGAAGAACGAAGGTAACATCAAATACGTTAAATTCAGCTTTCTTCACATCCTCTAGACTTAGAACCTGTACACTGACGGTCCAACTCGGAAACTCACCGCTTCCAATAGCTCTGTATAAATCTCTAGTGTTATAGTCAGCATCTTCGGCCCCAATTTTCCTAGCTTCTTCCGACCTCAAATTTTTTATACCAGCATCAGGCTTGAAATGGAATCTCATAAAGTGTATATCTCCATGTTCATTCTCAACCTGAAACGTGTGAATACCAAATCCCGGCATGTGCCGATAACCATCTGGAATACCACGATCTCCAAATACCAATAAAAACATGTGTAAACTCTCGGGTTGAAGAGTTAAAAAGTCCCACAATGTATTAGCATCGAACAAGTTATTTGCTGGATTTTTCTTTTGAGCGCGGACAAATGTTGGGAACAGTCGCGGGTCGTTATATACATACATGGGAGTATTAAAACCAACAATATCAAAATTCCCATCTTCAGTATAAAATTTGACAGCAAATCCTCTTGCATCCCGAGACGTATCACTTCCGCCTCTTTCTACAACAACTGGTGAGAATCTCGCTACCGCAGGTGTCTTCTTCCCAATTTTGCTAAATAATTTTGCTTTACAAATATGCGTTATGTCATGTGTAACTTCAAAGTAACCAAACGCCCCACCAGCTTTAGCATGCACTAGGCGTTCAGGTATTCTTTCACGGACCAAGTGAGTCATGGAGTCCATAAAATATTCATTAAAAATCAATCTACTATTCAATGTATTAGTAGCTTCTTCGTACGGAATGGGGGCACCAGCACTCGTAGTCATTATACCGATAGGTCCCTGAGAAATAAAACTTTAAATCACATTAAAATATAACACATTCCTAATAAAAAAAAAACTCACTGATGTTTTTTCTTTGAACAGTACAATTTGCTCAGCCGCTGGGTCCCTACGGCTGGCAACAGCTCCGCCCACCAGCAGCACGAACACCAACATATCCAGCGAAGTTAAACCACTCATGTGAAACTATCAACGACTCCCGCACAACCTAGCTCTGAGTTTATAACGCTCTGAATAATACGACCTTGTTTAACCACGGACAGGGCGCAATCATTACTCAACTATACTAAAATTGATCAACTTCTAACACGTAAGAATCGATAATGCTTTTACAAATGCAATTACTTCTGCTGACTGAAAGTAATACTGCGGTAAATAAACTAAAACATTATTCGTGATACTTTTTTATAGTTTCATTTATGTATTGATTAATTTAAAGAAATTATCCTTGCACGAAATGTTAGGTTAATTATAAATTATATTGTATGTATTCTATCTCGAGTATGCAGATTAATAACACAATTTAGTAACTTGAATTTATACAAAAAGTTTAATTAATATTCCGTTTGAAAAAGAAACATTGATCATCGACCAATCAGCTTTGAGGCAATTGAAGCAAAACTTTCTTTTATATCTCGTTGCATTGTATTGCTTATTATCAAAAAGTAAAATAAGTGTTCGAAGTATTTACAAGTACTTATATATAAGATGAATACGTTTACAGCGGAATTTCATCTCAAACAATAATATTTTAGATATTTAATATTTGTTTATAGAACTTTTAAATAATTTTTAGACCTTTGTTTAATTTGTTATTATCATTACTAGAAATACAATAATACTTAATAAATCATTTTATTGGCATATCCTTGGGTTTTCGAAAAATATCTTATTCCAACCTATTTACTTCCCCCTGGGCAGTAAGAAATTCGTTAAGATTTTCAACTTAAAAATATTTTAGTTTTATAGTGTAATCTTTAAAATTAGGTTAAATAAATAAAAAAATATATAGCTAGAATATATAATATAATATAAAATTATATACTTTATTGTTTATTTATCATCCTTGTTTCCTGCTAAGAATTAAAAAAAAACAATCATTTCCCGATTACGTAAAATTGTCGTAAAAATGTAAAATTAACACAAGCAAAGATTTAATAACTCTTTAGTTTAGTGTAAAGATTTTACACAACGTGGTATCAAAATATTGAATTCTATAATTACTAGCCGACTGACCCGGTTCCACTTCACTTAGTGCCAAATATTCACTGATCAATATATTAACTTATGTGTTTCTTAGTACCGAGTTATTTCTTTTTGGATACTCTTTTTTCCGACTTATTCCGATTTCACTTGTATAAGTCCTGATTCCGTGAGAATTAGGATTTAATTTTTTTAAATCATTTTCGTAGTTATTGCCTATTACGAATAAATATATTATTAAACAACAGTTTTCTTTTTATTATATTAATATTTATTAATATTTACGATTACTATTAAAATAGTTTTTTAATTTATTACTTCTCTTTTTTTTAATGTGTCAAATGTACAGCTAATTATTATATAGTAATTTGAAGATAAACTAAACACATAACGCCTGCGAGTTACTTTAAGCAATCGCAGTAAGTAGTAATAAGTTATAATTGACATTTGACATTTAACAAAACTGAGCTGCAGCAAGATGCTGCTTACTTTGACTGACAGTACCACCCTTAGATGGAAGATCAACGTAAGATTTATTTAGCTGGTGTCTAAGCGTAAGTTCAGGAGCCAAAATCCCAACCCTTTCCATTCTGTATTTCATGCCCTCTGGTGCTCAAAAGCATATTTTGCACATGTCCCAGCGATTCTAATCTGACTCTAACATTTGTCCTGGATACTATGATGTAAAAAATAAAATGAGCTTTCAAGTATCCACACTTTGAATATTAAACATTAATTTGAAAATTGGTGGACAATATTCGTAGCTATAGAAAATCACGGTTATAGAAAGGGGACGTTTGGCATATGTTAGGTAGTCAGTTATATCTTAGCAATGCTGCAGTATGCTACTGGATAATCCATACGCAGTATACTCATCATATATTAAAGAGGCGAATTAAGTGTCTTAACGACAATTAGAAAATAATTAGTAGTAATTAATTCAATGTTTTTCAATAGATACTAAAAAGCCTGTCATTTCGTTTTATTATTTTATTAATCGATTGAGAATCAAATATGTTTGTTTATATTATATATTGTTCATATTATATATGTTCTTATGTACTATTTATGTCAAGAAATTAAATGTTTTATACCTTGTTACAGTTTTAATGCGACAAATTTGTACCCAGCACGTGTATATAACAAATTAACATACATAATTACCTTTTTAAGTAAATTTAATTATCAAAAGTAATTAAAATGGTATAATTTTCTTATATCTCATTAAAAAAGACTTTAGTAATAAATAAACGCTGTATAGATGGTTAATTTAAGTATTAAAAAATGCTAATGTCACATAGACAATATATGACATTAAAGTTTTTTTTTTTATTAATATCTCCGTTAAATAATTAAATCGAGATAGTATATACAATTGCAAAGATTAAACTAAACCAAACTATTCTAATAAATGTATTTATGATATAAAGATTCAATTATATTAAAGAACCACTGGGCTTAGAAATCCTTCTTCCATTGCAGCGAAAGTAGACGCCAACGGACAAAATTGCTTTCAGATAATACGTTTTTACATTAACTAAATATCCACATTTGTTTTCGAATTGTATGATAGATTAAAAAATAAAATGAATTATGAAGAAATCATCTCTCTTTTCCATTCCCTACTCTCCATGAGCTATTTTTCACTTACCACCTACGCATAATCTATCTAAAATCAATCTATCTATCTAAAATCCGAAGTAGAAACCAAGTAACGTTTTCATGCATTATCAATTAAAGTTTAGATTCTTAGTTTAATAACCTAAAAATTATGAAATTAAGATTAGCTGAAATCTCAATTAATCTTACTAATTAGAATACCTTGATGTTCAGTGAGCTAGCTAGTAAGTTTATTTAATATTGTACCTTTTCATCGTAATAATATATTAGTTAACTGAACTATTCCTAACATTGGTTAGGATTAAGTCTTAATATGTTGGATTAATGCCTAATTAAATGATTGATTGTAATGAAGTAGATAAACTATTGTGATTGAAATGACTAATAACTTTTTGAGCTCTTAGTTTTTTACTAGAATGATTAAGAATAGACAGATGGATTTACTTAATGGATGCAACGAAATAACAGGCAAAGTAGATTAAAATATAAACAATCGATTGTTAAACTCTAATAATAACAAAAGAAAATACAAATATGATACCTGATAACACTTTTGTAAGGTTATGAGGTGATTTTATTAAGAGCATTTCCTAATTTTTAAGGAGACAGTCTTGTTTTGAAACGAATGATTAATTGAAAGTATCATAGTTTTCCTTGCATCATACAGTGTCTAAGTAAACATTGTTTAACATTAAGTAATAGAGAAAAAGAAACCAGTGAGAATTGTATAGGTCGTTAACCTTTATAGGGTCGGAAACTGATAGATTTACTGTAAAGAAAATGTAAAATAACAGAAAGTCATATTTCAAATTGAATTATTATATTATTATTTCAATGCGGCCAAGAGTTGGAAATTTAAACGATTTTATTTAGCTTCATAGGATATATGGATTTCTTGAGACATTTTTTCTAAACTTTTTCTAGACCTTTACCACAAATCTAACCTCTCAAATTATCGGTAAGCCCCGCCACCTGACATCTTCCCATACTATACAATTGTATTCAAATCTTCATTTAATGTGTCTATTATTTAATAATTAATTCCATGCAAACTATTACGATATTAACTTAAGTATGCGCAATAAAACTTATTATAAACGATTTGTTTTTATAAGGTTATTATTATATTTACGATATCGATAAATTTTTAGAAAGTTTTCTAATAAATAAATTTACAAAGGCGCTGAGATTTATAACAGTTTATTATTATAGTTATATTTTATTAAGTAATCATTTACAAAATACAAAATATAGATACATCTATTTGTTTAGTTCTACAATACTTTGTCAATTAGTCTCAAACAATTACTTTATTTATCAAAAAACTAACCTGTTTCATATCAAATAATAGTATAATAGTATAATTTAACATATAATAATTGTATCTATGAGCAAAACGTAAACTGGCAATAGAAATAAATTTGACTGGAATATTTATAAATTTTACAACAACTATAGTAATAATATTATTTATGTTAAGGCATCTCACTGGTTGCATGTCTGCTGACATTTGATATCAGACCATGTTCTATGCGGTAACCAAGATCTGGGTGAATTATTTTGAATATTTTGACGGCTCTGTCCTTAATAAACTGTGTTACCGGTCCCAAACTGTACAACAGGTTTTCCACCAATCTGCTTCGTTCTTCACTGGTCATTTCATTTATATACAATTCAGTTGCCTGTCTGAAATTATTTGGCTCATCTTCTATAATTTCAATTAGGGGTACCCTGTTTTTATCGATGTAAGGAACTGGACCGTTGAATGAATTGGGATAATAGTTGGGAGTATCTTTTCCATTATCTTTCACTGGCGGCCGTCCGTCTCTGTTGTATGCTAAAACTTCAGTTCTAAACGGACAGTTTACAGGAATTTTATTGAAATTTGCTCCTAAACGGTAATATTGTGCATCTCTGTAAGCCAAACGACGGGCTTCAAATAGTTTATCTGGTGCTCCAAGTATACCAGGTACTAAATTAGCTGGATTAAAAGCAAGTTGCTCGATTTCGGCAAAATAATTTATAGCATTTCTATTTAAAACAAGCTTTCCCACTACTGTAAGGGGATAATCGTCTAACGGAAGAACTAAGGTAACATCGAACACGTTAAATCCAGCTTTCTTCACATCCTCCAAGGTTAGCACCTGTATGCTAACAGTCCAACTCGGAAAGATACCGCTTCCAATAGCTCTGTATAAATCCCTAGTGTTATAGTCAGCATCTTCGGCCCCAATTTTCCTAGCTTCTTCCGACCTCAAATTCTTGATACCAGCATCAGGCATGAAATGGAATCTCACAAAGTGTATAACTCCATGTTCATTTTCAACTTGAAACGTGTGAACACCAAATCCAGGCATATGGCGATAACCATCTGGAATTCCACGATCACTAAATACTAATAGAAATATATGTAAGGTCTCCGGTTGTAAAGTTAAAAAGTCCCAAAATGTATCAGGATCGAACAGGTTATTTGCTGGATTTTTCTTTTGAGAGTGAACAAAGGTTGGGAACAGTCTCGGATCTTTTATTAGAAACATGGGAGTATTAAAACCAACAATATCAAAATTCCCATCTTCAGTATAAAATTTGACAGCAAATCCTCTTGCATCCCGAGATGTATCACTTCCGCCTCTTTCAATGACAACCGGTGAGAATCTTGCTGCTACAGGTGTCCTTTTACCTATTTTGCTAAATAATTTTGCTTTACAAATATGTGTTATGTCATGTGTAACTTCAAAATAACCAAACGCCCCACCGGCTTTTGCATGTACGAACCGTTCAGGTATTCTTTCACGGGAGAGGTGGGTTATAGAATCCATAAAATATTCATTAAAAATCAATCTACTATTCAATGTATTAGTAGCTTCTTCGTACGGTACGGGCGCACCAGCACTCGTAGTCATTATACCGATAGGGCCCTAATAAATAAATTAACATTAAATTCCATTACAATATTCATTTTAACTGATAAAAAAAAATAATTAAACTCACTGATGTATTTTCTTTGAACAGTACTATTTGGTCAACCGCCGGGTCTCTAGGGCTGGCGACGGCGCCGCCCACCAGCATCACGAATAACAACATGTTTACCGAAGTTAATGCACTCGTGTGAAATAAAACAACTCCCGCGCAGTTCAGCTCGTAGCTTATGCCGCTCTGAGCAATGCAACCTTAATCAACAACGGACAAGGCGATCATTACACAACTATATAACATGATCGTAGTCAAACACGTAAGAATTGGTAATGTTATAGCAATTATTATAATTATTTCTCCCTATCTTAAGGTATTTGTGAACATTATAGTAAAATATTCTAGTTTTATTCAACTATTTTATATATAATTATTGGTATATACAATTATTTTATTTACATAAGTAATATTTGAATTTATCAAATATAAAATTTGTAATATTTTTATTATTATTACCTTTTTCATTTATAAAACATATTTTTATGGATCCGCAACCATTCGTCCGTTTGTCTCTCTCTATCCTTATAACATGTCTTTGGATCCTTGTCAGCACTTCACTGGCATAATTCCGGCTCACTTTATTTATCCTGCTCAATTTCTGCAAGGAGGCAAGTGAAAATTATCTTTTATATCTCGTTGCAGTCTACCGCTTTAATTGCTACAAAATAGCAATTTAGTATTTGTTAGTAATATTGTTGTAGGTTAACCATAAATATAGCAGAAATTTGGCACTAATATATACATCTTATTAATATTCAAAAATAAAATCACTAACACGAACTTTCATTTCTAGATGTATAACATTTTTAGGAGTATATACTAAAAATGTTATACATCTATACTTATGAACTTACAAATTTTGTTAAATTCCTGTCCTTTAAATCGTTTATTTAATTACTGAAATAAAGGACCTAGCAATGGAGTCTATTCAGGGGCACAAGTTCCTACTCGTAGCACTATTGGGGAAATGCCATTCGACCCACTAGACATATGAACATACAGGTAAAGTAGAGACTTTTACTGCCTGAGACCGCGAGATGGCAGGCAGTGTTTTCCCTTGGTCGTTCAAAGTCGAATTTGAGACAAAAAGAGATTGACTTTCCTTTTTGTCGTGTGGGCCAGGGAGTCATTCCCCGTGTACAAAGGCGGTGGGGATGGTTGGCAAAAAATTGTGATGGGCTTCTGAACTCCCCGACGTAACATAACCAAATGAATTTGGTTATTACAAGTCGATCAAATATAATACATAAATAAAAATCTAAACACTCAGTACAAGCGACAGCATTATTAAAACAAATGAAATATTGTAACGATTGGGCAACAATTGTTAACTGCCGTACCAAAATCAATATGTATAATCAAAATGCTAATAAGCTTTAGTTTAATTCACTTCACTCTTATCAAATACCAATTTAATATGAACATGCAATTGAAAACTAGTAGGTACCAAAAGATTATACATGTAAAAATATATGTTACTATTAACGCCGCCTTCTATACGTTTGCACACCGTTCCTCTACTGCACGTTTTATATAATCAGATATATCTGAATGGCTATATATGTTGTGTTGTAAATAAGGATTTATATAATTACTATTATTTTGAGTGTTAAGTTGGAATCCTTTTGATCCTTGTAAATGTCAGAACATCATAGTGATAATACTAGTATGATTACTTAGTCTAATATCTTTCACTCACTACTTAAATTCTAAAATATTCTTACATATCAATTATGAGTGTGACTCAAAAATCAACACTATAAAACGTTGTAATGTAATATTAAAAGCTAAAGGTGTCCATGGGCTTTGTCCGTTCCTCTAACTAAACATATTTTTAGGAAGTAGATTTTGACGTTTTAAATGCAATGTATGCGTAATAGGAAAAAAAAGATTGACTTTAAATACGACGTTCCCTGAAAATCTAAATTAAAGTTACTAAGTTTATAGGAGATAATCATATAATATATTATCTGAGTTCACGATCTTACCATAGGAATGTGCTTTTCATAAAAATAATAGCATATATTTCCAGCGTTCAATCTGTACTCGATTCTGCAGTACAGTCACGTGCAATGAAAAGTATACACAGGCAGATTTTCAAATAAATATTCACTCCGAAAATTTCAAAAACAAGTAACCACTTAACAATTAATACTATATAACCACCAGAGCTTCTCACAATAATGTATAAGTTTTTAAAAAAATTTTGAAATTTTCACCGAGAATATTTATTTGAAAATCTGCCCGTGTATACTTTTCATTGCACGTGACTGTACATATATACTAAATAGTCCCATACTTTTACTTAGGTACTACTTGGCGTAGGAAGCATTCCAATTGCATTCTTTTATTATTTATAGATTAAGTATGGAAACCTCTTTTCCTTTTTTAAAAAACTAAAGAAATTACTTATCGTTTTTAATAGCAACAGACAAAGTATAATATTTATATAGTATAAGTTTACACAGAATATATTTACTTATTACTAATGTTAGTGCTTATCTGTGTGTTGTCTGTCAAAACTTCAAGTGTCAATGAAAAATGTGAATATTGTCAAGTTTCAATAAATTCGACATAAATAGTTTATTAATACACATTTTAAACTGTTTTTATAATTTGGGATCATGCTAAATCCCTAAGTAGTGTAAAAAAATATTTCACCGTGTCATATAACGTCTTTGTGTTATAAATAATTAGTCATAATGGCAAGGTCGTCTAAGGAGGATCCAAGATTTAATGACAATACTTGGAATTACCGTACGGAAACCGGCGAACATTGCACACCCGGTGGAGTAAATGAAATTAATCAAACCCCAATAACTCCCAATAGTCCCATTATGCCTGAAAACATGTTTGGAAGAACAAATTTTAGCAATGATATATACATTAACAAACCATACAACATGCAGACAGGCGATAGCCCAACAAATAAAGACGATAATATCCCTTACAATGCTTTGCCTAATGTGAATAGAATTCCCCGTCAAAATTATGGAAATGCTATGCTTAATTTGGGCAATGGTCAGGTAGTACGAGTTTTCTATGACGAAAATAACCAACAACTAATTTTTCCAATGACTGGTCAATATGAATTATTTAATCATAACCAGGGAATATGTGATGTTCCGTTACAAACATCACAACCGTCCCATCTATTCACTTTAAATCAGGAGTTTACAGTAAACAATAATATGAATGTTCAACCACCTACAGCTACAATACAACATAGCTCATTCAGTCAAGAATGTGTGAACCAGTCAGCAAAACCTACATCCAACTTTTTAAAAGAAGTATTGGGTAATTGGGAACCCAATTCTTCAGGGACATATTCACCGTTTGGTCAAAATTACCCATTAAATCACCCTGATGCCCCACCAATATTAAATAATAATCCAATTGAGTCAACACTAAATCAAATGAAGCCTGAAGCCTCCCCTAAAAGAAATGAAAATGGTCCCTTAGCAGATACAAGTAATAAGAAACGTATAGTGGCTGAGGTAAAGCCAATGCGTCCAAGCTATTCTGATGTTGCCAAAAATACAAAAAATACTCAACCAGACTCAGCAAAGAAAGTTAAACCTCAGAATAGTGTTGATAACAAAACACCAAGTAAGCCCAACCCTAAACTTGAGAAACCTTCAAATATGAGACATACAAATGATGAAAATAAAAAGTCAGATAAAAAACCTCAAGCAAACACCATATCCTCCGGCAGTGAGTCTGGTGATATAAATAATGATGACCCAGAAAAACAACAAAAAACAACCAAAAGATCCAAAAATAAACGTAACAATATGTCTCGTAAATGGTCATCCTTGGACGACATAACCAGTGAGGAAGGCAACTTCAACCAGGAGAATGAGAGTCAGTTTGTATTCATCAAGACTGACACAGAAAAAGTTAAAAAAGAAAAGAAATCTGACAGAGCCAAAAATGTGGACAAAAACAACACAGAAGAAGATTTAAAAGAGGAAGAGTACGAAGAGGACTCGCAATTCGTGTTTCAAGACGGTCAGAACGAAGCGGCGAAGACTAAAAAGAAAAAAGATACTCGGAATCACCACAAGGCTTCAAAGATTTTACAGGACAAGAAGAAGGTTAGCCAGACTAAAACGAGGAAGAATAAGCCTGGCTACATGGGTCTGGTTCAAAACTACTTAGAACGCTGGGGTGATGCCACTTGGAAGGCAGCAGTTTGGTTCATGTTCCTGCTCTCTGATATCTGCCACATGAGTCTGCATTTGTCATTTGATTTGTAAGTATAATACGTATATAAAAGCATAACATAGATTTTTTTATTTAAACAAGTGAACAGTTTATTAAACAGCAAGACAGTTATAAACGTCATGCCTTAGTCATGCCACTTGTTACCCAATCTACCAAGTTCCAAATCGATTATCATACTAACAACATGGCATAGTAAAAAGCCTATTGAAGATATGTTAGTGAGCTAGAGATTGGACACTTTTATCTCACTATTTTTGGTGTGAATAGTGCACTTAAAATTGTATATTATAATAGGACGCTAACTATAGTTTTTATTTTCAGATGCACATCAGTGTTCACTCAAACCTATGTGAGTTCTCAGGCGGTATGGCGCAGCAGCAGGGATTGGCTCTCAAAGCTCAGAGAGAATAAATACTTGATGTACATTGATAGAAAATTTGGACACACAAAGTTTGCGTTTTGGAGAAAACTCAAGTGGTTTAGAAAAGGTAGCTGTATATAATATAAATTAAAAGTGATTTGCAGTACAAAACTTATCCCTATTTTGATTGATACAACAGGAAATATTACTAAATTATTATTTTCCTTACAAATATCCAACATACAAATATCATAGCTATGTTCTAATAAAATAAATAAATGATTGATAAAACTATAATGTATTGTATTTGCCAGAAACTGAACCGGATAGCAATGAGAAACTCAATTCAAATATACCACTACCGGCCACTGGTGAAGAGGCCATGAAAAGGCTTCTGGCATGTAAAGGAAAAGATCCATACAGGTAATATTATTTGTACAATTTATTTATCCTTAATCACTCATGTTTCATTGTTTTATTGAATGTTAATCCCAACGTAACTTATCATTTATTGTACATAAATATCTGATAAGTTATTTAATATATATTAAATATCACAATATTTGGTTAGTACTATCTTAAGATAAGAGCGATAAATAGGAACCATACAGCAACCATATTTGGTAATGTACCAAAGGAACTCACAATAAAGTTTTATTAAATGTCCTAATACTTTGTTATAATCGTGAAGTCATTTATTTGAACATATATTCTTACTAAATAAATCAAAATACTAAAGATTATAAATATAATTAATAATTTTAAAAAAATAGGTATTCAAAAAACGATGCCTTAATAACTATATCCTATTATGTTTCACTAATTAAAATATTACTAAAGAAGCATAGAAAAGATGTTAGAAAGAGACAAAAATATATATAAGACCAATGAGAAAGAAGTTGCTTGAAACATATTGAGTGAAAGAGTAAGATGTCTTGTCTATAAAGACATCTGTTATATATAGATTATTTTCAACTAGATAATCTGGAACAAAGCTGTTCAAATAAATTTTTCTCTCTACAGAAACTTTATAAAAGAACATTTTATTCTCATATAAACACCAGTATTTCAATATGTACTGATAATTCCAGCATTCTCGGAGTGAGTGTGACGTGCACGGACGAAGAGATCAAGCGCTACTACCGCCGCCAGGCGTTCCTCGTGCACCCCGACAAGAACCAGCAGCCCGGTGCTGAAGAGGCCTTCAAGATATTGCAGCATGCCTTCGACTTGATCGGGGAACCAGTGAGTACTAAGTACTAACTCAGCTTACTCTTAGGATGATAACGTGATCTCTTAAATGAGCATTCTTGTCATTGAAGTGTTGTATTGTTATTTATTTTATCTGTATTGATAAAATAATTATGCAAGGTGAATTATGTAATGCATTTACATAGACAGATAAGATAAATGAATAATACAAATTGCATTTATGTCTGCTTTAAAAATAGAGTATTTACATTTTGTTTTTCTTTAATGGATTGGTTATTGATTAAAAACATCTAAATTTAGTCTTAATGTGGGTATTAAATCCGAGTGCGTCGACCCAATGGATAGCATTTTTAACCACTGGACCATTAGGCCATTATTTATAATGTTATGTGTGACAGGAGCGTCGCGAGTCGTACGAGAGTCGTGCGAGGGTGTCACGACATGCGGAGGCGGCGTGGGGAGAGCTCAGCGTGCTGCTGGAACAACTACACGATAAGATGGAGTTCGCGGCCAACACCATACGGTACGTACACACTCACACTCACACGCACGCACGCACACTGAGAGAGACACACATATATATATATATATATGTATGACTATTTATACATTTATATACCTACCCATACACACAGACGTACACGCAAAGGCGTATGCAAGCGTAGGCGTAGGCAAGCGGACGATATCACATAATTGTATACCTCCAGCTACACACACACATACTACTAGTTTGTCTACCAATATGTTTCCCCCCTTCCCCCCCAGGTGCACTAACTGCGGCCGTCGTCACAAGCGCGTGGCGACGTCCCGGCCGTGCTACGCGGCGCGGTACTGCGCGCAGTGCAAGATACGACACTCCGCCAAGGAGGTACCACACGACACCGACACATACCGACCGAATAGAATATTCTAATAAAAAACCAACCTTCATATTTATTTGTCTTTTCCACTTTGAATCAATACCAGCGATCATTTGTGTATCAAAGTGGGAGGGGCAGGACTATTTTAATAACATACTTAACGAAATAATGCCTTTTGTGAAGACGCTGTCTAACTTAAAATAAGTCTACGAGTTTATTTTTATTGTTCCTCTGTCACCTCTCCGCTTCCACGTGATGTTTTAGTGAAGTTTCCTCTAATTGCGTGCTATGGTCTCAGGGCGACATCTGGGCGGAGTCGAGTATGATGGGTCTCCTGGTGATGTACTATGCGTGTATGGACGGCGCCGTCTACCAGATCACGCAGTGGGCCAGCTGCCAGGTATTTAGTATAACTTACACGGAGATATATTTCATATTTTGTCAATCTGTATACCTTTTGATGAAAAATGTTTGAGCTTATATTTTTTTAGTTCTACATTTATATATATTTTACACGTCAGTCATTTTACTTCATATATTCTAATATATATAGGTATGAGAATAAAAACAGTAATAAAATAAAAACTAAAATTAATAAAAGCCGCGCTATATTAGTATATTAATTGGTTAATATAACTCTAGAAGCGCAACCTCCGCCAGCTCCGTCCGGACTGCCACGTGGTGCAATACCGCATCGTGCTTGGAAACAAGGCGGCCGCCGCCACTACCAGGTA
Organism: Melinaea menophilus ssp. n. AW-2005; assembly: GCA_918358695.1. Classification (NCBI taxonomy): domain Eukaryota; kingdom Metazoa; phylum Arthropoda; class Insecta; order Lepidoptera; family Nymphalidae; genus Melinaea; species Melinaea menophilus. The sequence goes on along the minus strand of OU911057.1, from coordinate 5,244,399 downwards.
TGAACGTTTTATTTAAAAAATAAGGATAAAAAAAATAATTTCCTAATTTTTTTTCCTAAATCGTCATAATCCCTTGCTTGCCCTTTTTCCAATTATTTTGAGTCAACTCGATCGCCTTCGTCTTAAAACCATTCAAATTCATACTAAAGTATTGTATCTAATTTCAGTCATGATCCAAACCTGGAAGAGTTCCTGAACAACCTGTACAGCAAGTCCGGCGTGTCACCGAACACCACCGGATGCAAACCTCCCTCCGAAACCGCAGATGCAAAAAAACGACGCAATAAAAAACCCAAAGCTTAAAAATATTAAAACAAAACAAACTGCCTCTATAAAGAATCTTATACATTGACAGGTTATAAAATTTGAAAATGGAACCTAATTTTCTGCTGCATTTCGCGCCTAATCCTCCGTCATAATTATCTGTGAAAACATGCCTTGATAATGTATAAAATCAAAACGATATATTTAATACAGAAGAATATATTATTCATGCAAATTCTTTCATAATATAACAAAGGTAAATACTAATATTTATACCACTGAAATATGGATAACTGATGAGTGATATACCTCGAAATGAGTGGACCTACATTTGTTACTTTCAAACATATTTTATGTTAATAGTTTTATTTTAATAAAACTAAGGTACATTTTATTTTAAGGGAAATTTAATGAGTATAGGTCTATTTCTTTTGGGCTAATGTTAATGTAAAACATACCATACCTATTAGGTATAAATTTTTGTCTCATTTTCACTAAAATTTATCTTTTTTTATTTTGTTTCAAAAGCTGTATAATAATGAATCAGTTGTGTACTTTGACATTATTATAAAAGAATTTAAGAGCATTTAAATTTCGAACATTATATATATGTTACTTAAATATGTTTACCGCGAAAAATCTTTGTTTGTAATTACATATTGCGCTATTTTCAGTTTAATAACACTAATTTGTGGTTCCTGAGGTAGAAGTTAAATTGTCGCTTAAAGCTTCTCCACTTGTTGATATTAATTACTGAAACCTAAAAGTACAATTGTGTTTGCATTCATTATGTTAACGATACTAGCTTTGTGTTGTATTTGATACGAGAACACTCGCTAAAGATGAGAGTATTTTTAGGTTATTTTATTTGTCTTAATACTAAGTACATTTAAAAGGATACTAAGTATAAAATTCTTTGTAGTTTTCAAAGCAGATTATTAATTTTTCTAATAAATAAAATAATGTCTTTATTGTGAGTTGGTAGCATGAAGAAACATAACAATTTTGCCTATGCGTATTTATAAAAATAAATAGCAATGTCAACTTTATATTAATACACACAAAGAGCATATTTGAATATATATATGTTACCGACTTGCACGTCGATTAGGGCCCGCCCTACTGCCTGTACCAGAGATTACTAATAATAGGCTAGACCTATCTTCACTGCGTAGGTATTTGCGCTTCGTGTCAGTAAAGATGTGGAAAATAATTGAATTTTTTTTTATCCTACAATAAGACCATAAAAATGACATAAAACATTATGTATTAATATGTTTATTCCATCTCGTCATCCTTTCTATCTGTAACAATACAGTCTTCATAGGTCCACTTTGGGAACATGCGTTTATACAAGTTGAGAAGCACTGTGTCTTGAGACTTCAACTGTCCGTCGAAGACACACTTCATGTGACCGTGAGTACCTGAAATATTATTTATATATTACTTTCAAGTCAAGTTGTTATACATTTAAATAATTTCCTTAATTGTTTTTTATTAGTAATTATCATAAACATGATGTAATTTAATATTATCAATATAAATTTTTTATCATGTTAAATCTAAAACTATATAAAACAGTTAATATATTTCAATATTATGACACAAATTTAAAATATAGTATGGAATTGTAATTAATAATAAAAAAAAAAATTAAACAAGTACATATATACATAATTATATTGTCAAAAATTATTTATAATTATGTAAAAAACTTACCCAAAGGTTCTTTAATGTGTCCAGTTCTTCCATATTTGGTTCTCAACTTACAAGGTTTGAAATAAATAACATCGTCACGGTTGAAGAACATGAATCTTATCACTGCCGATTTTTTGTTAACCTTTAAAGAAAACAAATATAATTAATATTTAAAACAACAACCGTATATAATAAGTGCTGTTAATAATGAGCCGGCTCAACAATTTTAGATTCCTTGTTCAAAATAAAGCATTTAGGAAAAAAAAAAGTGAATTGGTAATAATCAAATTATTATTTAGTACTATGCCATAGTTATGTACTCGTCAATCGGTTTTTATACTATAAAATAAAATAGTTACATGTCACCGAAATATAAAACAATTCTTACTTTGTATGGATGTCCTGAAAGCACTATCCTTTTAATAACAAGCCGATCTGGATTACATGATAGTAGCACACCAGAAGCAACTAACTGTAACTTTGTGTTCTTCTTTTCCTATAATTTACAAATATATTTATTTATTTTAAATTAATATATATTAAAAATGCGTGACCAAAGTTATATTACCTTAAAACATAAAACTGTGGATGGACTAAACTGTATTGGTGCAAAAAATGTAGCAACACTAGTGGATCCTGGTTGAAAGAATCTCTCGTACTGAAAAGTTTAAAAAGATTAAAAATTATTTGTTCTTATAAAATCTTTAAATACAAATGTTATGTTCTACCTTGTGCTTGCTTCCATTTGTATGCTGACTGAATATAGGATTCACAATAAACCTTCTGTATCCAACTTGGAAAATCAGTCTCTCTTTACTCTTAATTGGTTCATCGCTAGCTCCAGTGCGTTTGAGAATGACATTCATTACAGACATTTTGTGCTCATGTGGCAATAAACCAAATACCGACAGCGGGGCATTAGCATTTGATTCATGGAATGCCTTCCATAGATCTTGTCTCACTCCTTTGACATGAATTGTTATGTAGAAACCATGCTGAAAACAAAAATAGACTATTTTATCAACTGACTAAAGAAGACTTTTGATTGTGCATTTAGTAATTTAAGAGGCAATACCATATTAATAAGACTATCTTCCAGTTCTTTAAATACTCTCCTTCTAGTACGATCGTAATTTTCAAATTGGAATATCCTTGCATAATCCTGTGGTAGATTTTCCTTAACATCCCACAGTGATGTTCTGAATGATTCCAGACCTCTATATCTCAAAAACCTTTCCCGCGCCGCTAGATCTTGAGGAGTGTCAACTTCATCAGGGAATTGCTGATCTTCTTTAGCCGCTGCTAACATTCTCAACATTTCGTGCTCTTCATGAGCATCAATGGTTGCGTCATACTTCTCATCAGTGGGTCCTACCTCTGATTCCATAACAGATTCAAAGTCATTTACTTCCTCATTATTTTCCTGATCAGAATCATCTTCTTCGCATGACATAAATTCATCATTTTCTTCATCTTCTTCACTGCCATCCTCAGAGTTTTCCCCTTCAGCATCAGATTCCACAATCCAGGCTGCCTGATAGTCTGACCAACCTTTGGGGACCTTCTTAATTTTTTTCTTTGTATCTTGATTTGATTCCCTAATTTCATCTTCAGTTGGCCATGTCTGTTCTGCATCCATGAGGTCTGGGATATTTTCTCTATCCAAAGTTTCTTGTTTAGCTGAATTTGCAACTTGTAATACTGAAACTTTCGTGACTTCTTCATCCATTGTGTCGGATTTTACATTCTCCTTGCCTATATTTAATGGATGAGGGTCTTCGAGGCCATCTATTCGGGACATTTGGAAATCTCCTAAACCAGTAATATGAATAAGACCATTTACATTTAGAGGCATGCCTCTAAGATACCCACTGAGTTTTAATGTACCACTATCGCCTTCACTATCTGGTACATATTCAACCTCCTCTGCAAGCATATACGGCCTCTTTTCTCTATGGTGAATAACATTCCTTTTTTGGTTACCAATTCTACGCAATAAATTCAATCCATCAGAACTTTTGTCCAATTGCATAACTTTTTCTTCTGGCAACCATTTAGAAATAAGTTTTTGAACATTTTGTTTTTCAGTAGTTCTCTTTTTAGGGTGGACACCTTCAATGTCCATAGCGGCTACAATAGGTGTGGGCATTCCTTGAGCCATTGCTAAAGCTAGAGCCTTTTCACCCCATTCGTCAACTGGCTCATCCAGAGCTGAACTGACAAACAATACTGTGTCAGATATTTTGAGAGCATCAAGGAGAGCAAAATCATTATGTATTTCAGGACAGATAAATGAAAAACGCTGCTTGAAATGTGGTAATCTGCAAAAATATAAATATGTTAATGAAGAAATCAATTAGCATATACTTTGTAACAATACCAGCAAAATCTATAATAGCATTGATTATTACAATAGTAGTGAAAGATAAATTAGAGTCAAAAAATAATAAATTGAATTCTTACCCAATATGCAGAATGCCATTTTCATTTTGAGTAACAATGGTTCCTTCTGAACATGTCTTTAGTATAACCAAGGCAGACTGAACATCGAGTTGCGCATTCAACGGCACTACACTAACGAGAAAAGGAGGATTGCGTTGACCACCAAGAGCGCGCTTTTTAGATAGAACTTCTTCACGTTTGTTTTTACGAATCTGAAGTGCTTGATGACGACGCTCTTCCTTTTTCAGAATATGACGGTTTCGACGCACGAACTCCTTTACATTTACTTTACCTGTACACACAAAAAAAAAATAAAAACAAACCCTTTTAAAACAAAATAATGGGCTCTATATCAAATATATAACCTTACCCTTTACAGCGGCCGATATTCCTCGTTTCGATCTGTGTCGAGACTTATGTAATTTATTACTTTGTTTAAGATTACCCGATCGATGTGCTTGCTGCATCTTGATTCATAAATCCTTCTTAAGAAGCAGTTTCTGTATTATCAGTATTTATAATCACAACAAATTCACATGGTATTTGTCAAAAAGAGAATGTGATTTTGTGACATTGACATTGTATTGACAAGTAGGTGTCGCTGACGGGTGACACTACATCGATAACATTTGAAAGCAGATAAACATAAAATACCGCATGTTGATATCTATGCCATCCTGATTTTTTTTTCAGTAAAATATCGGTTTACTCTATTATAAAAACTTAATAATAAGTTATATTAACACAATGTTTGTGTATATATCTTACATTTGGGTTTATGTACTTGATTAAGTTATCATTATGTTTACATTTAGTCCCTTTACAAAAGAAAAATCATTATTTCTTGATACAGTTGAAGTAATGTCATGGCAACATTCCGCACGCCAACATCACAGGTCACGTGATATGACGTTGTGGACGTGTCATTTGTGAATAGCTCGTTGGTGGCGTTGCGCAGGTTCATTTTTGTAAAAGTCTAGTTGGAGTCTTATTATTGAACAAAAGTTGAATGGTTCCAATTGAACTAAGCAGTTGATATTTTAGTTAGGATAATTAAATCACAGTAAATCAAAATGGGAAGTGAGTATTCATTGTATTTGCTTATTAAATCGGTGATTATACTTATGTAGAAGACACGTATCGAAATTGTTTCGTTACATTCGGGATTTCGTATAAAATTAGAAATATCTGTGTTATTCGTGTAATTCAACTCATTTATTTACTTTCAGTCAAATTCCTGGAAGTAATAAAACCATTTTGCAGTATACTGCCAGAAATAGCGAAACCGGAGAGAAAGGTAAGAATGATTTTACTCCCTTAATATGACTTAACAAATTGTTTTTTTTAACCATATGTTGTTTTATTAACGATCAATAAGTTTTTACACCTTAAATAGGTATTGTAACCTTTCAACACAAGTGAAAGTATTATAACCTATTTTCTGTCCAAATTCATAACTGTAAATTGGTTTTCGATGCTTAAGACTTTTATAAAATAATATTATGTTTTTAGATCCAATTCAGAGAAAAAGTATTATGGACAGCAATCACACTATTTATTTTCTTAGTATGCTGCCAGGTAAGTCAAATATTTTCAATATATGTAACTTTCAAAAATTAATAAGAATGTGGCATATGTTATTCATTATTAATTATGTCTTAATGACACATGAATAAATAATTTCAACTAAAATATGAACTGATACAGCATAAATCAATGTAAGAGCAAATGGCCCATCACTATTGTTATTCCTTGAAATATATATTTTTTCATTCACTCAAATTTATTTTTAAACAAACAAAATATAATTCATATAACAATTTCAGATCCCATTATTCGGTATAATGTCATCAGACAGTGCGGATCCTTTCTACTGGATCCGTGTGATCCTGGCGTCAAACAGAGGAACCCTCATGGAGCTTGGTATCTCACCCATAGTCACATCAGGTCTTATCATGCAACTGCTAGCCGGGGCTAAGATCATAGAAGTGGGCGATACTCCCAAAGACAGAGCATTGTTTAATGGAGCACAAAAGTGTAAGTTAATAAAAACTTTTTTAATGAAAAGTTCTCTGTTTTTTGAAATTCTGCTATTATTATTTTAGGCTGTTTGCCAATCTTTAAAAAAAGACAGATAATACATGCCAAAAAAATTACATTTTGCTCCTTTATATATTTCAGTGATTAAATTTATTGAATAATTCATATACAACATGAAAATTATTCACTAATAGAGCAAGTCAATAATAACAATTGTGATTTATTCCACAGTGTTTGGTATGGTGATCACCGTGGGCCAAGCCATTGTGTACGTAATGACGGGAATGTACGGTGAGCCCAGTGAGATTGGTGCCGGAGTGTGTCTGCTCATCATCATACAGTTGTTTGTGGCCGGATTGATTGTGCTGCTTCTTGATGAGTTATTACAAAAAGGTACAGCATTACTCATTTATTAGTTTACTTTAGAAGTAGAAATTTACTTATGAGTACAAAGTACTGAAATCATATAATTTAATTTGAAATGTTATTTGTTTAGGTTACGGTCTTGGCTCCGGTATTTCTCTCTTCATTGCTACCAACATTTGCGAAACTATTGTCTGGAAGGCCTTCTCTCCTGCCACCGTCAACACTGGTAAGTAAAAATTAAGATATGTTTTTTTATAAAAAACAAAAATATTGCCTTTTATTAATATATATTTTTACCTCAGGTCGCGGTACAGAATTCGAAGGCGCGGTGATAGCCCTGTTCCACCTGCTGGCGACTCGACCGGACAAGGTCCGCGCCCTGAGAGAAGCCTTCTACCGACAGAACCTACCCAACTTGATGAACTTGCTCGCCACTGTCCTAGTGTTTGCTATAGTTATATACTTCCAGGTAAGTTTGTAGGATTTTTTTTTAACCCCTTAGAGTGGATCAAATGTATTTATAATACAATCACTTATCATTCACAGGGCTTCAGAGTGGACCTTCCCATCAAGTCAGCACGCTACCGCGGCCAGCACTCCTCGTACCCCATCAAGCTGTTCTACACCTCCAACATACCTATCATTCTACAGTCAGCACTCGTCTCTAATCTTTACGTTATCTCTCAAGTAAGAATCATTATATTTTGATAGCTTTAACAATTGAACATCTTTTTATGACATTTGGTGACAAGTACCTAGTTACAAGTTTTTTTATTAGTAATATAATTGGATGTTTAGGATTTTAACTCATTCATATTTATTTCATAATGAATGATGTTTTTAAGATTATATCTGTGATCTAACGACATCGATCTTCCAGATGTTAGCGGTGAAGTTCAGTGGTAACTTCCTGGTGAACCTGCTAGGAGTGTGGGCGGACGTGGGCGGTGGTGGCCCGGCGCGCGCCTACCCCGTGGGCGGCCTCTGCTACTACTTCAGCCCCCCGGAGTCGCTAGCGCACATCGCTCACGACCCGCTCCACGCTGTGATGTACATCATCTTCATGTTGGGTTCATGCGCATTCTTCTCCAAGACCTGGATCGATGTCTCCGGATCCTCGGCTAAGGATGTGAGTACTATCATTCTATTCGAGTAATCATTATTAATTAGTCGGAATGAACCAACTATATTAAAAACCAATCCAATTAACAGGTGGCGAAACAACTGAAAGAGCAGCAGATGGTGATGCGCGGTCACAGGGACAACTCGATGATACACGAACTCAACCGGTACATCCCGACGGCGGCGGCCTTCGGTGGTCTCTGCATCGGAGCCCTGTCCGTGCTGGCGGATTTCCTGGGGGCCATCGGCTCCGGCACCGGTATACTGCTGGCCGTCACCATCATCTACCAGTACTTCGAGATCTTCGTGAAGGAGCAGGCGGAGATGGGCGGCATGAGCACCCTACTATTCTAAGACTTAGTTTATGTGTGTGTGGGATATGTGCTATTTATATCAAGTTTATAATAAATAATTTACAAGTACACATTTTTTCTTTACTGTTTCACTCCTGTTTGTGTCGAATATGTTCCAAGTATCAATATATTTATTACTTAACTCTGTTGTCTCGTGATGTAACGCTATCCTTAACTGAGTTATATTTTTTACGTATTTTTGTTTAGTTCTATTGAGATTTATGACAAGGTAATGTTTTGTCTCGTAAAACTAACACTTTCTTGTCGGGAAAGTCGTTTTATAAAAGACAATCTAATTGTATAAATTATAGGATCTGTATTTATTATATCGGATCCGTCAAGTATCCGAGTAGTGTTCACCGAAACTGTTGTTTTAAAATGAATTTTGTTGTATTTTTTGTGATAGTCTATTTATTTAGTATAGACCACTCAACATGTCAGTAAAATTAAATTTTTAATAAAATTGTTGTTTTATTACCAACTTAAAAATCCTAACTTGTTTATAAAGCAAAATAAGCTACACGTAGAGGCAGGGGCGTAGGAACGAAATTTTTACTGGGTGGGCAGGTTTGAAATCGTACCCCCCCCCCTCCTAGTTTTTAATAATGTCAAAGAAAAAAAAGTTCTACAGAAAAAAAAAATATTAAAAGCGACCTTTTTGCCTCTAAAATGGTCTTGAACAAATTTCCATTGAAACAATAAATGTTCAATTTAAAAATTTTAATCCTTTGAACAAAAAGCATGGGTGGGCAATGCCCACCCTGGGAAATTTCTGGGTGGGCAGCTGCACACCCTGCCCACACGGTTCCTACGCCCCTGCGTAGAGGTAATATTTGTACCTATATATTATGTGTTCGTAAATGAGGTGTTTTTATAATATCCCAATTAATATCCTAAACTACAGGGCAAAGCCTGAAAGAAGATTAAATTGACTTAAATAATCGTAATCTCGAAAGACAGATTTATTTTATAATAATCTAAAATTCTGTGTTCTGTGTTCCTCAGTAAATTTCGTAATTGTATTATACAATACATAAATAATATTAAATCTTATTTCAAAAGTAAACAAAGCGAAAAGACTTGACGAGACAATTTGGTTCAGCAATCAAAGACTCCGTGGTGGAGCGACAAAGAACAGCTCAAGTGATCCGTATTCCGGACCAGTTATAGCCTAATTCATACAGCATCTGTTAATAGGATATTAATTATTAATAAATCTCAGCAAGTGCAGCCACCGCAGTCTGTGCTTAAACATGTGTCCTGGTCCTGATGCAAGTTGGAAGCTTTCAGAAAGACTTACAGCAGAAGTGAAAAATTTTTGTTACGATATAAAATTTTTTCTAGTCATAATATTATTATATACTTTTTTTGTTATTGTTTTATTGCTTAATTGTAATTTATGTTAATTTAATTCGAACGACGTGTCCAAGCTTGGCGTCGAATTATCGTATAAGAAGCTTCAAGATCCACCGATCAGAGAGGAATATCAAGAAAGGGTTTCCAAGAAGCTTGAAAGCTGTGGTTCTGGAAATGCAAGTGTTGAAGTATGCTGGCAGAACCTTAAGAATGTTATGTTTAAATTAGCGACAGAAGTATGTGGTAAGAGGAAAAGAGGTTTTAGTAAAAAGCGCGATGAATGGTGGGATGATCAAATGAAAGATGCTGTAGAGTTAAAGAAGAAAGCATGGCTGGATTATAAAGCCTCTGGTAAGGATAAAAGTATGAGAGAGATAAGAAAAAGAGCGTACAAGCTGCAAAAGCATAAAACGAAAGCACTTATAAAGATGACGCGTGAAAATTCTGAGAGAGAAAGGGATGAAAGGTTGACGAACAACTTCTGGGAAAACACGAAGCTTTTCTGGCGAGAAGTTAGTGGTTCCCGGGGTTGTTCGGTAACCTGTAGAATGAAAGGGGTGCTTTCGAAGAGCGGTGAAATTTTAACTGAGCAAGCAAACGTTTTGCAGCGGTGGGCGGAATTCTACAAGGAGATGTATGAACGTAAGGACGCCTTGGTGTTCACTACCAGCGAAATGCTGAGTCCAGATGTAACCGATGGTGAAATCAGTTTGGAAGAAGTAGAGAGCGTGATTCAAAGTCTGAAATGTGGTAAGGCTGCGGGAGCAGATGAAGTTACTGCCGAGATGATCAAATATTATGGGCCACGCGTCTTGGACTTTTTCTGGTTTTTGTGCAATTTGTGCTGGAAATCGGGGGAGGTCTCAGACGATTAGCGAGGTGCAGTCATCGTACCTTTGTATAAAGGTAAAAGTTCACAAATATACTGTGCAAGCTATAGGGCTATCAGTTTGATTAGCTTGGGCGGTAAAGTTTATGCTAAAATATTAGCGAGAAGAATGCAAGAGAGATCTGAAAGGCTGTTGTGGGAGGCCCAAGGAAGAGGGTGTATAGATCAGATCTCTTCCCTCCTCATGATCAGTGAAAAGTTTTTGGCCCTAAACCAAAAGGTTTTCTATGCTTTTATGGATTTGGAAAAGGCGTTTGACAGGGTTGTGAGAAAGAAGTTATGGGAGATACTGCCCCGATATAATGTGAACGGACCCTTGCTCCAGGCTGTAAAGTCTCTTTACAGAGATCACTCAGCTTGTGTGCGAGTAGGAGCGGGCATGACGCCCTGGTTTGACATCCGATCGGGTATTAAGCAGGGTTGCACTATGTCAGGTTGGTTGTTCAATTTGTATTTAGATAGTTGTCTCCAAGGCGTGAAAGACAGTGACATGGGAGTGAAAGTAGGTGCTTGTTATATTCAGATGATGCAGTGCCCATTGCATCATCAGAATGCAATTTGCAGGTACTGGTCACCACTCTGAAAGATGAGTGTGAAATTAATAGTCTAAACCTGAATGTAGATAAGACGAAGGTTCTGATATTTGAAAGAAATGAAGAAAGAACAGAATGTAAGATCAACGTGAATGATAAGATAATAGAACAAGTGAATGAAGTGGTATATTTGAGAAATATGTTTAGCAGAGACGAAAGATACGAAATAAATATGGATAGGCGTATTGCTGCCGGTAACAGAGTCAACGGTGCTTTGGCTGCATTGTTCAGACGTCAAAACGTCAGCATATCTGCACGTTTGGCTGTACACAATGCGGTTTTGCTACCGACGCTGTTATACGGCAGCCAAACGTGGGTAAAACACAGAAGAAGAATGTAAGAAAGATGAATGCTGTGGAGATGCGATCTCTTCGCAGAATATGCAGAGTCAGTCTAGCTGATCGAATCCGCAATGAAAAGATTCACAGAATGGCAGGTACTAGCGAAGATGTCACGGTGAGAATGAAGAAGAACGTGCTCAGGTAGTTTGTTCACGTCAAACGAAAGAGTGATGAAAGAATGGTAAAAAAGATTTATATAGGAAAAGTGAGCGGTAAGAGAGACAGGGGGAAGCCTCGACTGATCTTCGAAAACGCAGTATCTATGATACTGGAGGAAGGTCACGTAAAAAGCATGAGGATCCCCCGGAGAGCATGTATGAAGAGGTTGATGTCTGTGGCCGAGGCGAAAGAGGTATGCAGGGATCGCAGCGTTTGGCGCTCCGTCGTCTCTGACTACCCCGCAAGGGATATGGCATGAAGCTTAGTAAATAAGTA